>MU227420.1:431878-446573 GCA_018584345.1 Thuja plicata
CTTAGGACAGAACAAGCTAAACTGGTACCTTAGCCTACTGGCCAACTCCATCAACAGTTGGCAAGAAATGGAAGACGCTTTTCTGGTGGCCTTTCGCGTACATGTGGACCCAGCATGGTCCCACAACCAATTCATATCCATCAGGAAGGAACCAAATGAACCTCTTGCAACATTCAACCATCAGTTCCAACGCGCCTTGAAGCGGTGCACAGGTCCTTTCATCCCATCCCCGGAAGTGACCATCCAGACATACCTGAACACAATGGACCCTTTTGTTGCCACTCTCCTATGGAGAACTACCAACCCCACTGACCGGGATACTCTGGTGAAGGTTTACAACCTAGCCTTGGAGTTGTCCCGCGGTCTAAACAAATCTCTGGGCGGGATTGGGCAGAACTTGCCTTTCAACATGATACTCGATGGAACTTCTTACGCCAAGGGATACAACCCCAATCAGGCAATGGGTGCCCCTGCGATGGCCTTGACCCCCCCACTATCACCGATAGACCAGTAGGCCCGGTACATATACTCATCGCAAGCCCAGACAATACCGAGTCTGGAATTTGTTCCCTGGAACCAGCCGCAGCAAACACAACCACCGACACAGCCTTCCAGAGTGCCTTCCTTCCAGTCATCCACAGCTAGGGGACTGTCGCCCTCGACTCCAGTAGCCACTTCTGCCTTCCCTGGGAACCAACAACAACAACTGTCACATTGTGATGCGAATACCCAACTGTCCGCCGAGGTTGAATCCCTCTGGTGACTATTGTCCTCACTGACTGTGGACATGGGATAGCTAAAGGCGGGGTCTCTTTCCATTCCCAGAGAGGGAATGTCTTCTTCGGACAACAAATTACCAATGCCAGAGGAATAAATTACAACAATGGGCCCCGATCCAACCAACAATAATGGAACAACAATGCTAACATTGGACGTCCTCCTCTGAAACAAAACACTAATCAGGGTAGTGTTGGACCTTCCCATTTCACGTCAGTCGCAAAACTCCAGCCCCTGACTAACTGGTGCAGATTGCATGACACAGGCTCTCATTCCAAGGTGAACTGTGCCACACTGGAGAAGGTCATCATGATCTCCCAGCTGGACAGACAACAAACTGCTGATCCTACTCCCCTAGAACCTCCCATACAAGAGCCCACTCACAGTGCCTTCACCTATGAGACCGTCTTCTTTGGAGTAGACAAAGAGGACAAAGAATAGCCCGAACTACAAGGGTTCTTTGATGAATCTATTCCAACCTTTGAGGCCAATGCCTTCACCAACCCACAAACTCCTTACAATACTCAGAGTCAGGCCGGTAAAGGACCCGTTTACACACCTACACCTCCCAAAGACACCCCTCCCTGGAACAACACAACTGATCGCTCCTTCCCACCAAGAGGGTCTAGCTCTAACCAAGCTAAGGATCTGGCCAAGGGAAGCCAACAATATCCCAGGGGGAGGTTTGATATCACAAAGGCATTGGAAAGAACTACCACCTCCATGACCTTGATAGAGGTTTTGCTGAACTGTCCCAAGCAGAGGAAGTCTCTTCTGAAGCTCTTTGGAAACCTGGAAGTTGTCAGTCGCCCACCCAAGAATGTCACTTTTGACAATGCCAATGCAACTGTCTTATGGGAAAACACTAAGGATCCTCCCTTCTTACTAGGCTTAAACATACAAGGGAAGAACCTACATAATTTCTTAGTAGATTTCGGTGCTTCGGGCAACGTCATGCCCTTATCAATATGCCAGAAGCTCGAACTACATCCCATTCCATCCAAAGGCACAGTAGTCCAGTTGGACAAAACTATTGTGAAAATGATAGGTGAGCTGAAGAATGTCTGGATTTAGCTCATCCAAGACCACCAGATAGCAAGCATAATCGACATCCAAGTGGTGGACATCCCAGAGACTTATGGGATGCTATTAAGTCAGAATTGGTCAAAGTCCCTTAACGAGTATTTCTCCACTGACTTTTCCCACTTGTGGCTCCCCTGGGAGGGAGAATCTAACCAGATTCGGGTAGAAAGTGAGCCCCAGATGAAACAGGCCCTCACCGAAGTCGGGAGAGTGAACGAAGTCCTCTTCTTTGAGACTTCCCTCGGGGTGTACCGACCCCTAGAAATCCTGACCTTTGATTTCACCCCTGGGGAGATCCCATAGTTTCTCAGAGAACACAAGACCTAGACAAAAAACTAAGGGGTGAGGTTAACTCACAGGGTATCGCAACGACCCCTACTACACTCTTGTCCAACACCTAGTGTCGGGTGCATTATCAGAAACATTTAGAACTAGAGTGTGAGCCATGTATTGTCGCTGCTACCCGTCACATCAATACCCTCTGGGAGAAGAAACACAAAGTGGATATGCCTGGACCCAACAATCACCAATAGTATCCCCATGGTGCCGCTAGTCCAGGAATCCCAGTCATAGGCTTCTTTGGAGGAAAACCTCACCCACGTACCATCAGCACCGGAGGAAATTTCTCCCAACCTTCCCAGAAATAATCCAAAGGCCACTTTGCCTTTCCAGTCCTAGACAATGAATAATGACCTATGGACCCTGAAGTTCGACGGGTCCTGGTCTAAACAAGGCTATGGGGCCAGAGTGGAATTGATCAACCCACGGGGGAAATCCTTCCTCGCATCCTACAAGATGTAGTTCAACTGCACAAACAACATCATGGAGTATGAGGCCTTGGTCCTTGGAATCCTATTTGCACTAAGAAAGGGAATCACTCACCTCTGGGCACTGGGTGATTCAGAGTTGATTGAAAAGCAAGTCTAGAGCCAATACACTTGTCATGATAAAAGGCTAGCCGTATACCATAATCGGGTATGGAGCCTCATCGAAGATTTTGATGCCTTTGGCATTGAACTCATTCCCCAAAAAAGAAACTACGTTCTGGATGCCCTTGCTGTATCTACCAGCACTCTTGAGGCAATGGCTAGCTCCCGGATCCAGAAATTCTCCGTTGAGATGGTCCCCACCCCGTCCATTCCAGACAATGTCACCCACTTTCAGGACTTTGAGGATGATCAACATATCCTGGCCTTCATGGCCAATGTTAGTGTTTTTGAGGACTAGATAATGGAAGAAAGAGATCACAAAGATACTAGGCAGGGTGAAGAAGATGATGGGATCATAGACTTGCCAACCAACACCATCCCTAAGGGGATGGTAGCACTAGAAAGAATATTTGACTCAGACCCTCGAGCCTGGGAAAGATATCATCCTCCTCCAAGGTAGGAAAATTTGAGAAAGTAAACATCGGCCAGGCCAGTGAAGAAAAATTGGTACACATTGGCACCTCCTTCTCCCCTGAGGAGAAGGAAAATATTCTCGCGGTTCTCTGAGAATACATTGATTTAATTGCATGGGGGTATGAAGATTTGAAGACCTATGACACATCCATCATGACCCATACCATCCCATTGAAACCTGATGCTAAGCCTTTCCGACATAAGCAAAGACCGGTAAACCCACTGATAGAGCCTCTGATCCATAAAGAGGTCCAGAAACTGTTGTTAGCCCAAATTATCTTTCCGATCTGGTGCACTACGTGGGTTGCCAACCTCGTCCCTGTGAGGAAGAAAAGCGACAAAATTCGCCTTTGCGTGGATTTCCAAAATTTGAACAAGGCATCTAAGAAGGATAATCACCCTCTCCCCTCGTTGGATGAGGTATTGCAAATCGTGAATGGATCAAAAATGATGTCCTTCCTGGATGGGTACTCTGGGTATAACCAGGTCATGGTTAAGTATGAAGATAGAGACAAAATGACATTCACCACCAAGTGGGGAATGTTTGCATACTAGAGAATGCCCCTTTGGCTTGATCAATGTAGGGGCCACATTTCAGAAGGCCATGGACATTGCGTTCGAAGGCCTAGTAAACCGGTGCATAATCATCTACATGGATGATTTGACCATCTTTTCCCGAGACAAGCGTGATCACTCTGCCCACCTCACCCAAATTTGCAAGAGATGTTGCCGGTATAGAATATCCCTCAACCCTAAGAAATGTATATTCAAGGTCACTGAAGGGAAGCTTCTCTGGCATATCGTCTCCAAGAAGGGTATCTCCATTGATCCTGAGAGAGTTGAAGCACTGCTAAATCTACAGATGCCTGGAAGGAAAAAGGAAATGAGATCTTTCTTTGGAAAGATAAATTTTGTCCGGCGGTTCATCACTGGATTCGCCGAGATAGTGAAACCACTCAATGAGATGATGAAGAAAGATACAAAGATTGAGTGGAGTCCTGAAGCAAAGAGGGCATTCGCCCAGATCAAACAAATGATTGTGGAGGCACCAGTCTTGGCTAGTCTAGACTATTCCCTCCCCTTTCACATCTATTCCTTTGCTTCACCTCATTCTGCTACGACAATTTTGACCTAGAAAGTTGAAGGGGAAGAATGACCAATAGCTTTCATGAGCTCCCCTTTTAAGAATGTCAAGGTTCGGTATTCGCCATTAGAAAAGCAGGCCTTTGCTCTCGTCCATGCCGTGAAGAAATTCTGGCATTACATTCTCTAGAGAAAAGTGCACGCTATCATCCCGGACCAAGGTGTCAAGTCTCTGCTCCTGCAGAGTGAATTGGGTGAATGATGGGGGAAATGGATGGCCATCCTCCAAGAATATGATTTGGAAATGCATCCCATGAAGATAGTCCGAGGCTAGGGACTATGTAGAGCGATGGCAGGAGAGACTCCCAACATTGAATGCCAAACATATACAGTGGAGTCCATCACTCAAGATCCATGGTATACCGACCTAGTATACTTATTGTTGAACAATAGATGGCCGAAAGGGCTGCCCCCAAACAAACATCACGCCCTGCGGATGAAAAGCGCATACTTCATGGTAAAAAATGGAACACTTTTTTGCAGAAATTATGAAGGGGTATACCTCTGGTGCATAGATAGGGACCAAGCTACGAAGATGATTGAAGAATTTCACGGGCAGTTTGGAACCGGACATGGCTCAGCGGATGCCACTTCCCATCAGATCCTTTGAGTCGGATACTATTGGCCCTGTATCTTCAAAGATGTCTACACTGACGTTAGGAGATGCCATACTTGCCAAAAAATAGCACATCATGAGCGTAACTCGGCCATGCCTTTACAGCCGGTCTTCGAAGCTAGACCCTTCACCCAATGGGAGTTTGACTTTATTAGGGAAATCAAACCCAACTCATCTGCCAACCACCTGTACATTTTGACTGCTACCGATTATTGCACCTGATGGTCTGAAGCAATTCCTTGTAAACATAATACAGCATGCATAGTTATAAAATTCCTGGAAGAAAACATAGTCACAAGATTTGGAATGCCCTTCACTATAGTATGTGACAATGGTTTGGCATTTTCTTTGGTGAAATTACTCGAATGGACCTATGAAAGAAAGATCACTCTGAAGTTCTCCAACAACTACTACCCCCAGGGTAATGGTGTTGTTGAATCAACCAACAAAAATCTACTTGAGGTGATCAAGCATTTGTTAGAACATAACCCCAAGGACTGGCACCAAAAGCTTACATTCGCCCTTTGGGCGGATTGCATTTGAATAAAGGTAGCCCTAAGGAAATCCCCATTCCATCTGGATTATGGCCAGAATCTAGTATTCCCCATCAACTTACAGATCCTGGTTTTACAATTTATGCAGGAATTCAGCTATCGAGACAATATTGTGGAAGTTCAGCTTTTGAACTTGGTACAAATGGAAGAACAAAGAGACGCAGCCCTTGAACATTTTGCGCATCATCAAGTGGTAGTAAAATGATAGTTTTACAGAAGAGCCCAGTATAAGGCATTTCAGAATTTGGACCTGGTTCTCTTGTGGGACAAGGCCCGGGAAAAGAAGAGAAAGCACACTAAATTTCAACGGCTCTGGCTTGGACCATACCTGATATCTGAGATCTGTGGGGAAAATACTTATCACCTCAACATTGACAGGAGAAGTCATCCCATTGCCTGTCAATGGGTAGTTTCTTAAGCACTACTTTGAATAAGGTAGGTGGTGAGTTTTCCTGAAGTTGTATTAGATGTATATCTCTGGCTTGTAAATATCTTTCTCGGTGCTCCGTTTAGAGTACCTTGTAAGTAGTTTGTTGGCTATCCTCTGGGACCACCTTTCCTTTCCGTGTTTTCCATTTGTTTTTGGTTTTTTTTCATTTCTTTTGCCTTCTGGGTTCTCAATGTTTTGCCTACATTTCGTAGACCAGTATGCTTTGCATAACATCTAGTCTTTGGAATGGTACCTTGTGCATTCGGGTGAATTTCAAATCTATTGTTAGCATGGTGTAATTTGTCCACACTCCAGAGTTATTTTGTAAGTATGGTAAAAGGTTATGGGTAATCTTCATCAGATTCACATCTTGACAGTCCGGACATTAGTTAACAGAAAATTCAAGAAACAAGTAATCGGACATCCCGAGGGCAAAATCGATTGCACTGGTTGATTGACCAAGTCTGAAAATCATTAAAATATCCCAGGTCTGGAACATTCTCCCCTATTCAACATTTAAAATTGGGTGGCAAGGTGAAAGGAGTACCGCCGTTAAAATTTAGCTAAGCTTAATGTTCACGGTGAAAGAAGTACCGCCTTTCCACTCAGAAAAGAAAAGAAAGAGAGAACTAAAGAATAGAGAATTTTGGTATCCAGGGGAAACATGCAAGATCAGACGACTTTGGTTTGATTTGCTTAGTGCCTCCTCTCTGCTTTTCCCGGAGGTCATTGGCTTGGTTTTCTTTCAAAGTACACACTTCACAACTGACGAAAGACCGAAAGATTAGATCATTGATGGGCTGGATTTTCTTAGAAGCTTTGCACTTTGCAAGCAGAATGCTCTCGGTAAAGATTAATTCTAGTTTTTCTAACCATAGATTCTTAAGTTCTCAAATGCGCTAAGGCATCCATCCCAGATAGTTTCCATTTTTTATGCCCTACATACCCATCCCTACATTTTGTAGGCAAAATGTTGGGTCCCCCCTTTTTTTCACTTTTGCTCTTTCCTTGGGTTTCTTGTTTCTTTTGTTTTTCCCTCGGGGCTTTGCTTCTACGAGGGTTGTCTTTCATTTGCTTGGCTTCTTTTATCTCTGGCACCCAGTCCCAGAGTTTGTTTGTTCTTTTGAGTCAGCCGGATTCTAGACTGCGGGATTCTCTGCCATCATGTCTTCTGTTGCAGAAGGTATGCTTGCATGGAATCCCCGGGCCTAGAGCCTGGAGGTTTTCTTGTTCTAGAGTTTGCGGAAAGAATGCAACGCATTTTTACCCTAGGGGTATAAATGGGAGTTATCTGTCATTTTCACATTTACCGCGATCAAATACCTAGAGCACTCAGAGCAATTTTAAGGCAATTAAATAACAAATTACCCCCTGTGCTTAGTGGTTAATTGAACGGTGATTTACAGTGCCTGTTCATGGTCATTCGAAGGTGAACTTGTTGCAGAGTGCCTCTTGTGCTCGTCTTTCTCCCATTCCCCATGTCTCTAGGTAAGCCTTTAGCTCTTCTTTCTCTGGTTCCTGGTTTGCTGGTTTTCATTTATTTCCTTTGTTTTGTTTTGTTTTGTTTTGTTTTGCTTTTGTTCCCGTCTCTGGTTCTTCTTTTCTATCACCTTCCATTGGTGGNTTTCTCCCATTCCCCATGTCTCTAGGTAAGCCTTTAGCTCTTCTTTCTCTGGTTCCTGGTTTGCTGGTTTTCATTTATTTCCTTTGTTTTGTTTTGTTTTGTTTTGCTTTTGTTCCCGTCTCTGGTTCTTCTTTTCTATCACCTTCCATTGGTGGGTTGGCTCTTCTAGAGGGTTGTTCACCCTCTGTGCAGTTTTAATTTAATGTATAAAGTTGTACATTGTTGTAGAGTAGCTTTAGGTGTCTCTGTATATCCTGTAGATTGTGTAAATTTGTGTAAATAGTGTATATATGTCATCATTTTGTGGTTAGCCCGCGAGTTGTGCTTCGGCCCTTGTTATGCTTCGACCCTCTATACATTGGGGATATATATTCTCTGTATATCCCTCCATTGCGTCGATCTCATTATGCTCCATCATGTCCAAACCAACTATCGAGCTTCTTGGAGAGGCATTCGCCACGACTTGAACTCGACACATCGCTGGTTCGAGCCATGGTGGCTTTCTCTCTCCTCTGTCATGTTACCTTGATGGCGGGATTAATTTCCCATAAGTGGGCATTCAAATCCCATCCCATTTAGCATTTACTTCCCCTGTTTCATCCCACTTGTCGTCATTAATGCCATTATGCCGCCTGTCACGTGGCCACGTGATGACCCATGTCAGCCAAGTACGGCTTACTCCCGGTCACGTCAACAACGGCTAGTTCTTCCGAACTTCGGGTGCTAAGAAACCCCTGGGTCTTCATTCTATTTTTGTCACTTGGTCCAATGCCCCGAAGCCCCGGGTGTTTATCGGAATTTGACCCATGTTAATTTCACCATTCCGGGATTTTGATGCATGCTAACACATTTTTGGGCTTGTGCGAAATGGTGATGGATCCCCTGGAGTCTTTAAAGTTATTTTTATCATGTCATGTATTGACGGTTCTTCGGTCTTGCAAGTTGCAGATTGTTTGATTAAAATGTCTAAGGTGATCACTCCTCCTGATAGCCCGGAGCTACCTACTACCTCCACTCGGGCGGCTACAAAGACTAAGGCCAAAAAGATGCTGGCCAAGCTAACATTGACTTCCAAATACCTGAGGGAGGGCATTCTCATAGGGTCCAAGGTGGACTCCAAGGTGCAAGAGATAACAGACATAGAGCCTAGACTTTGGGCTGAGATGCAGGGCTTGGTTCAAGTCAGATACAAACTAAAAGTTGACGGAGATGTTATGGCTAGCCATATGGCCGCCTTTGAAATTATCAAAGCTGTGAATTTTCATTGCTCGGTGCAAGCACCAGAGCTAATACTCCAATTGGTGACACTCTACAACGCCCCCACCCAGGTTGTCTTTCTTGCCGATCCCCGACCACTACACTATACAACAACTATTGTCTGTCTGGATACTGCCACTTTTGCTTCAGGGCTGGAGATCCCTCAATTCAAGGGATCCGTCATTCTCACATGGGCCAAATTGTTAAAAGAGTTTGAGGAAGATTCCCTTCTCTCTCAGGAACATCTCAACGCTCAGTGGCTGAAGTCCCCGAAAAGGGACTACAAAAAGATGAAGTTGGAGATTCCCCGCAGGGATTTCAAAGAATGTATACAAGCAGGAATTATTTTTCTATGCAGGATCTTCAGAGAACCCCATGCCCGGGATTTCTTCACGTGGATGTACTATTTTTTCTACTGCATCACCACCCGCAACCAGACCTTCAATTGGGTGGCTATCATAGCCAACCATGTGGACACACAGCTGAAAGGCGTCCTCCAAAATTTGAAGTTCCACATGACATCTTCCGTACTATGGGCATTGGCCCAACAGAGACCGGCTTTTCTGGGTTTGCAGGCAGTGGGCATTCTTAGGAACGGGCCGGCCCAGTTGACACCATGGGATCATTATCCCCAGGTATAGTGGGAACTTAGTTTCCCAAATTTTTGCAGGGTAATTGATGCCTTCATTTACCAAAACATTTTGACACTTACTCGGGACTCTGGATTCCGGTTATCACAGGAGGCGATGAACTTGGTGAGTTCTTATGACAATTATTTCATTCAATTCTAGTAGCACACATATATTCGGGTGACCGGATTCTCTGGGAAACCCTATCTTCTTCCCCAGTATTGTGGGGATAGAATCATTCTTTTAGAATTCTGCAGACAAATTCTGGAGCTATATGCCCTCTTCACGGTGAAGAAGGTTACCAACATTCTGTTCCCAATTTCTTGCGGGAACTATTCTTGTAGCCTATCCATAGAAAAGGAGGCAGACAATGAGCTGAAGAGTCTGGCACTGGTGGAATTCCACCATACCAGGAAAAATTTTGATCCTCTAGGTAAGATAGCCTTGGCGCTTCCCCGGGCGACCCGACCCACAAAGAAGATATTGAAGATTTCTGGGTAGATTTCCAGGACAATTTTGATCTCTGGGCCCGCCAACATTCGTGGATGTCCAAAGGCCTGATGAAATTCCTTGACATTCAAAGTTTCCTGAAGGGTTTTTCAGATGACGGACCGCTAGAGGACCCATTGTATAAAGAGCAAGGGTTAGACAAATTGGATCTCCCTCCGGTGGATTGGGCCACCCCAGAAGATTTAACAATCGAGGGAGTATGCCGCCCCATTATAGAAAATCATCATAAGTATTTTTCACGGGTATGTCCCAAGAGCACCTGGAAAGGACAAATTGTTCGAGGGTCCACTTCGACCTCTTGAGCTACAGGACCTAGGACAAGAAAGGGGAAAGAAGTAGAGGGTACCCCAGCCAAGGTACCTCCTTAGGGTCCGATCCCCATAATGGCACAGCTACAAGAACAAATGGAGGCATCGAGGCTGGCAAGCCAGAAGATAAGCACACAAATTTCCCAGGGCCTCCTCGCAACTCCAGTAGCATTTGCTCACCCAACAGGATCCTCGTCATTGGTCGAAATGATGAGCAGGCATACTTTCATTGAGGCAGAGTCTACAAGTATTTTGGATATCGGGGTCCCACTACAAAGGAAGAAGAAGCAAAAGGTGAACCCCACCGCAAGCACAGATGAAGGCCCCGGTATGCCTAACATGCCCCCAGTGGATGTAAGTTTGGATTCCCCCAAACTTGAGAATATTTCGGATACCTCTCCCCCACATGATGATTTTGATGATGTCATCAGGACGGATGAGCTCATGAACCTGCATGAGGCTATAGACCACGTGGTAGAGGAGATCGCCGCTCAGGAAAGAGAAGAGATCCCCGCTGAGAAAAATGTCCCGAAGCAAGAAGCTGCCACAGAGCAAGAAGTCTAGAAGGAAATACAAAAGGGGCTCAAGCGGGAGAGAACCCCGGTCCAAGAGACCAAGGATGAACCAAGGCAAATCATAGATGAGCAACCGATGAATAGGGAAACCAGACCCGCGGGATCAGCCGTACCCCCATTCATCATGCTCTAAATGTCTTTGGTTACTCCAGGTGACCAAATGCCCCGAAGTACATTCGATGAGGTAATCACGGCGGCCTAAACACTGAATCTTGGCCTGATACTTCAACCACCACCAGAAAATATTTCGATGGAGGAAGATACCCCTGCAAGTGATGCTGAGGAAGAACAAAAGCAACAGGATGAGGGCTGGACCCCCGAAGATACACATGTTGATTCGCTCGATGCTGAGAAGGACTGGGAAATCCCTAAAAATACAAGTGATGTTGATACCGGTAGAGAAGAAACCCCATACATCACAAAGGAAGACGCCAACATGGCAATGTCTTCTGAGGCCTCCGGAGAGAGGGAACAGGAATGAGAAAAGGAGAAAGAGCTCAATGATACTGCCAATTCTGGGGACGCACTGCCAGATTCCAAAAGGAATCCTGATGCCCAGGTCTTAATAGCAAAGCCGCCCCAGGCGCCCCAATGGCTGGTGGAATCAAGGAAGAGAAAGGCTCCGATGGTAACAATAGGTGTTTTTCTCTCCTTGGTCGAGATGATGGCCCAAAATGCAGAGGCCAGAAAACCTAAGAAGGCTCAGATAGTCCATACCCTCTGGGATGGTCTAGTAGGAAATATGGTTGTGACCATCGCAACACCTCCCCCAGATGTAGATACAACGGTGATAAGGACTGAAGATTATACTATCACAAAGGTAACATTGGGGAGGAGAGATAAGCAAGGCAAGTTGGACTGTCTGAAGAAGGCCACCAAAGTAATAGAGGCCCGATATAATAAATAGACCCAGAAGTTAAAGGGGGAAAGAGAAACTAATGCCAATCTCCTCGCACTTCTGGCAAAACTCTCACTGCCCCTGGCCGAGATCCACCCAGAGGCTTCCACCTTCGGATTACCACTTGTACAGGTTGATGTGGATTCTCTAAGGGCCATGAAGAGGAAGGCCCAGGCTATAGATGGATGGATAGATGATAAGATAGTGCTCATAAGGCAATTCTTACAGGTGTCCCTCCTGAATCTTTGCTCAGTCCACCATATTTTGAGCCAGGCACACACTGTCATCCACCTATGGGAGAAAAGCATAGAAAAATATGAAGGGTGGAGAACAGGATTAGAGGAGATAATGAACTCTGGAGAAGACGTCATTACTGAGGTAGGAATTTTAGGAGAGGAATCATTTGATTTCCTCTAGGTCCAGTACTCCAGACTTGACCTCAGGATTGAGGTAAGCAAGCAACTGGTCACGACCCTTAAAGAAAAGGCCACGATGACTAAGTATTCACTAAATTTGTACAAGGGATTCATTACAAGGGTTTCAGAGGTTGATCCCTTTACCACTGGAATGTGCACCCCAGAGGACTATGTCCTTAGCAAGTATGATGAGCTAATAGAGTCCCAGTACCAATCTGTCAGAGACTTCGACGGAGGGAAGCTGTCAAGAATATCCAAAATGATTCTCCGGGCTCATGACTCCGTGAAGATAGTTGATGAATTCAGAGAAGGATCCAAAGAAGTTGAAGAGAAGGTCAGAATCATTCGGGACCGGTGGNCTTAGCAAGTATGATGAGCTAATAGAGTCCCAGTACCAATCTGTCAGAGACTTCGACGGAGGGAAGCTGTCAAGAATATCCAAAATGATGCTCCGGGCTCATGACTCCGTGAAGATAGTTGATGAATTCAGAGAAGGATCCAAAGAAGTTGAAGAGAAGGTCAGAATCATTCGGGACCGGTGGGGCAACATCAAGGACATTGATGAAGGTGGCATCAGTCAAATTCTTGAGGCATTTAAGAATGGCAAGGAGCAATAAGTTTTTCAAATTCCAGAGACATTCACTAGCAAGGTGTATTTTGTATTCATTATTCTTTCAGAGCGTAAGCTCCCGGATCTCAGAGTTCTAGATCTACAGTTTTGTATTCTTCTAATGACCCGTGTCCAGGTTCCCAGTGCCGATCGGTCATCATCAGGCAGTTAATAAGGGTGTCAGAAAGTGGGTGACCCTAGCAAGGCACGTCAACTCGAAGGATAGTTCTGATAGGTGTTCTTCCCAAGGCGCTGCTCCAGCATAGCACCTGGCGCATCGGAGACAGTGAGCTGCTTTTCTATTAATGAGGCATGTAGCCTCGATCCCTAGGGGATCAGATTTTTTCTATTCTCCCTCTAGCTCTCTTATCGAGGCCGATTCTTCCATACCTCTTTTCTTGGCTCATTCTTCTGACATGTCAGACCTCTGTTCTTCTCGAGGTTGTTGTGGCATGGTGTAGGTAGTACTGGCCACTAAAAATCATATTTTATTGTTGAATGTAAAGATAAGTTAGGTTAATTTTAGGGCAAATCGGCATATAAATAGCAAGTCTGACCACATTCCAGGGGTCGGTGAAATTGATGATTTTGCAGTCCATAGCTATAGCCTTTTAGCAGTTCATTTCTAGTAGTTGCAGAGATCAATGCTCCTTAGTTCTTAGAATTTCTCAGTAGATAGATGCTCCCTTGGAGCCATTATTGTACGCACCAGTGCTCGCTGGAAAACTTGTTAATGAAGAAAGAGGAGTTCTGGCAATGATGTTGTTAGCATTCTAATCTCTAGATTAACGTTCTTTTGTGTTTTATGTTTCTAATGTTCCTTGCTCTGATGTTTTAAAGTAGATTAACAACCTTCTTTTCCCCTCGCTATTAAATATGTATGAACTGATGGTTCTGTGCACATTCAGTATTTTAGTGTAGTATGTTAGAGCATGGTTGATGTTTTTAATGTATTTGCATGACTATAAGTAGATGGAATATTTTTAACCTTGGCCTATCTTTTGAAGTTTATTTGGTTAACTAACACATGCTTGCAGGAAATCCCAACTTACCTAAATCTCTCGAGAAGACGAGCCAAGAAAACTAGCTATCCCCCTGAACAAAAAATAGTCACACTCCCAACTGAGCCCCGCACTGTCGAGACCCGACTCTCACATGCTTGAAGGCCTAGAGAATCTATTTCTCAGACAACCTTTATAGGCAAAGTTGGCCGATACCCCGGTACCCGGTGACAACTTACATCTGTTGGCAGACCCGGTCACAAAGTCCCGTCAATAGAAAGTGTATGTCCAGTTAATGAATTCTAAGAAAGAAATCTTTAAACCTATGTCGAGAAATGCTCTCTCTAAATAAAAATGTCCTTTTCATTATAGTAATACACATTTAATTTCTGATTGTGTACATTTCAAGCTATATGTTAGAGAAAGAGTTGCTGTAGGAATTATATCTCATTCCCGTGCAGTATTACAATTTCGTCATAATTTTGATATAGGGCATTCCCCTCATTATTCTATAAATTAGATAATTTTTTTCTCCTCTTGTCTCTTAACTGGGGGGCAAGAGGTATTTCCTTCCAATCTTCTAGGATCCATTATGCTCTTAGCATGTATTTTTTTTTGAGTTTAATATGTTATTCTTTCTATATTCTATCCCTATAATTTTCTATTATGGTACATACTTCCTTCTCTCATAATAATTCATGATAACTTTTCTAGGACATTTGTTTTGTAATTAATTGGTATATCCCTTGCTTTCATTCCTGGGGGCAAGGTATTTTCCTTCTTCCTCTATCTAAGGATCTACTTTCCTTAGCTTAGTGGCATTTGTTTATTCTACAACATTATTTCCTTATAAAGACTTAT
>MU227420.1:475664-497108 GCA_018584345.1 Thuja plicata
TATGTATGTATGTATGTATGTATGTATGTGTGTGTGTGTGTGTATGTGTATGTGTATATGTATGTGTATGTGTATGTACTGTATGTGTATGTGTATGTATGGGTATGCATGTGTGTGTATGCATATATCTTTGTGCGTGTATGTGTGTACGTATATGTCTGTGTATGTATGTGTATGTGTGTATGTATGTGTATATGTGTGTGTATGTATGTATGTATGTATGTATGTATATATGTATGTATATTTATGTATATTTGTGTGTGTGTAAATCCCTATAAAGTTGTACAACAAGGTTCTTAACATCATGGATGGTGCATAGAGAAACATTTTGGGCACAAATTTTTCCAATATTGCACATATGATTTAGGTTGGCACAATTGCTTGCACAGTAGTGAATGGATCATTAGTGGCCAATTTCACGATCCTTGAATGTGAATGGGTAGAAAAATTGTTAATTATAATTTGGTTTAGACAACAACCAATTTTTTCTAATTCCCTAATTACTCAAAATAGGAAAAATTGTAATATATCCAAATTGGGATAGCCTAACTACCAAAGTAAGAATAGGGGGTAGTTGGTGGTTAGGTAGCATCCTAAGAAAGGCATCACAAAGCTATCAAATTGTTTGGATAAATTTTCCTTTTCCCACTATTTTAGTTAAGAAAAATTACGGGTCTGTTGGTTAATTTTGGGTTTGGCCAAGCTCAATTTTTGGCCTTTATTAGTTTGGAGGTTTC
The DNA here is from genome assembly GCA_018584345.1 of Thuja plicata. Classification (NCBI taxonomy): domain Eukaryota; kingdom Viridiplantae; phylum Streptophyta; class Pinopsida; order Cupressales; family Cupressaceae; genus Thuja; species Thuja plicata. The sequence continues at coordinate 476,402 of MU227420.1, forward strand.
AACTTGGAAGGAACTCTCACATATTTTGAATGAATTACCTTAATTGGATTCTAATGTTGGCTATAGTCTCAAAATTAAAAATATATAAAATAAAAAATAAAAAAATAAAAAGGAAAAGAGCATGAAAAAGGAAATAAAATAAAGAAGAAATTATTATAGATATAGTTACTTTGAGATAGATGATTCATGGATATATGGGTGGTAAGGGTCCTTATAGAAAGTATTATAAAGAAAGAATTATATATGCACTCTTAATTTGAAAAGGTACTTCTTTTAAGATATATAATGCAAGGACAACACATTAGAAATCTAAGACTCTAAGAAACTCTCTTATGGCTAGTATTAACTTGGAGGTGGATTGCCAATAATATGGGGTGCATATGTTTAATTATTGGTAATGGAACAAGTATGTGGAAGGAACATAGAAAATATGCATCCAAAGCCTACAATGAGGAAAGTGTCATGGATTGTGTTATTTTCTTGAAAAAATTGACACTCTTAATTTGAAAAGGTACTTCTTTTAAGATATATAATGCAAGGACAACACATTAGAAATCTAAAACTCTAAGAAACTCTCTTATGGCTAGTATTAACCTGGAGGTGGATTGCCAATAATATGGGGTGCATATGTTTAATTATTGGTAATGGAATGAGTATGTGGAAGGAACATAGAAAATATGCATCCAAAGCCTACAATGAGGAATGGATTGTGTTATTTTCTTGCAAAAATTGACAGTGAAGACAATAGAAGAAATGATGGAGGATTCTCAAACATAATATAGTCTAGTATGTATAGTAAAAGTGTAGGCCAATCAACAACAATTAGCCAAAGGTAACACACTTATATCACAAGAAAATATTTCAATATTCAAGGAAACATTAAAGAAAATAATTTAGAAAGAGGGAGAAGGGAAAAAATCCAAGATCTCTAAAGTTGTGAATTAACAATAATAATTCAAAATGAACTAAACAAATATTAAAAGGTAAGAAAATGAGAAGAATAAAATAGGAAAGTTTCTTGGAAATGGCAGTTTCAGTAAGATTGTATGGTTGCAAGAAAATCTTTGACATGCTTAGGTAAAGAAGAAGAAAAAAAAAATACAAATAAATAGTGAAAGTGAAAAAAAAGTAGATTTTGTGAGTAAAAGGAGAGAAGAACTAATATATTTAGCTTCTTTTCCAACACATCAATTTTAGAAGCATTCTTGGCATACTCTGCTATGAATATTTCATTATTTTAATCTTTAAAGATATGAGACATGAAATACAATTTCAACCATCTAAATAGTGAATCAACAACATCCTTCTTCCCTTTGATGTACTTAATATCAAAATCATACTCTTAAAATTTTTCCACCCACTTTTGTTTCCACTAGTTTATATCCTTCTAGTGGAGAAAACTATCTGAAATTATTGTGATTAGTTTTGATCACACCAACCACTCACCAAGTATTATCTAGATTTTACCAATTTACATGAATGGTGACTTGCATTTCCTTGTCATAGATGGAGAACCATATTTCTACATTTTTCAGATTTTGCCTCTTAAAAGCAATCAAGAGATTTGTTGCATGATCATAACACCAATTCATTCTCCTCATGCATAACATTCTAGTGTGAAGGAAAAGTGAAATAGGGACATGCTAAAACATGACATGATAACATTGCCTCTTTTAGTCTATTATGTGCTAATTATATATCCTCAATCCACACAAAAGATCCCTTATTTATTAGGTCAATTAAGCATGTGGCTAATTCGAAGACGCCCTTACAAAATTCTTATAGTAGCTATAAAGGTCAAATAATCTTTGTATTTGTGTCAAGGTCCTTAGGGGAGGTCAATTTCAAAGTGAATTAATCTTCTCCATGTCCAAATATACTCCCTTTGAATTGATGATGCGACTTGGATATAATATCTCTATGATAGTGATCTCACACTTTGATTTCTTGGAAAATAGTTTATGTGCTTCCAAAATTATCAACACTTCATCATGTGTTGTAGGTGGTCTTCCCAGATTTTTGTAGATATAAATTTCATCAAAGAAGACAAGGATGAATTTTATTATTTTTATGCAAAAAAATGATTTATTCATATGATTGAGAAGTTTCTAGAGTATTTGTCAAACCAAATGGCATGCCTAGAAACACTTAGTGCTTGTAGTGACACCAGATAGTTATCTTATATATATCATCCTCTTAGACTTTGGTTTGATGGTAGCTTATCTTGAAATCTATTTATGAAAAATAAGCTACTCTTTGAGGATCATCTATCAATTCATCAAACCAATGAATATGATATTGATTCTTGATAGTGGGTAATCCCACAATAGTGGGCTACAAACTTGAGGACATCTTATTTTTTGCTAAAATAACATATTTTTTAGAAAATATAATGATTTAATTCCTAATAAGTCTCATTTGAATAAATTAATGGAACAAGGTTAGATCAAATCCTTGTAGATCAAAGCCCCTTGGATAGAACCCCTCTAGCCTTAAGTCATACCTATAGTGGATTCTCCTCTACACCTATCAAAATGGTGATAAAAAATCACATTTACTTTGCCTTTTGGGGGGTTAAATGAATTCATTTAGAAGTTACATTTTGTAAGTATGTAGGCCTTATTATAAGATTTTCAAAAATTATAGTTTTGAATAAATTAAATTTCATTAGTATATTTACTTATTATTTCTTACGAGTGTAGGTTTTTTCATCAACATAAGGCCTTTGATTCACACATGTGAAAAACCAAGAAAATTATAAAAAAAATATTTTCATAAGGAATGTATGTTGTCATTTAAACACAAATAGAAGTTAATTCAAATGCATACAAAAAAGTTATGAATTATGGCATACATCTTTGTCTAAAATACAATTACTCTGAATTCAAAAATTAACTAAAAAATTATGTGTAACAATTTTTTTTTTAAAATTTCATACACTAGATATTGGTGTGACAAATCTATATTCTAAGAATTATAATTTATTCTTTCTATAGAAAAATATTATACATTATATCATGAACATCAATTTTGCAAAAGTTGATTACTATAAAAAGTAGGTTCTTAAAAGTTATGTAAAAATATACAAAATTTAATGTTAATTTTTTTTAGATACTATATTTAGAATCTACAAAGAAAATCTCACAAATTAGTGTTTGCTTCATCTTCAAATTTTCAACGGTTTAGATGTTATAAGTGTTTGAAAGTAAATATCTGGTGCAAATATAAAATATCGATTTCAATGTCAAGTTTAGCCAGAAAATGTAACCTAGTATTGTGGGATCATACTAGTATTGTTCTTTAGTTCTTTGTAATCATTTCACATCCACATTGTGACATCTTTCTTCTTCACCAAAACTACGCAAGAAGAAAATGTACTTGTGTAAGGTCTAATGTGTCTAATTTTTAATAATTCCTTAATGACCTTTTGAATTTCCTCCTTTTGTCTCCTAAAGTAGTGATTGAGAGCAATGATGGTGGGCTTAATGCCTTTCTTCAACTCAACAATGTGCTCAAAGCCTCTAGTTGGCAGTCTCCTTGGAGGAATGTTATTGAATAGTTTATAATGCTTGTCCACAATGTTTTGTACATCCGCATGATACGCCTTCCTTCCTTTGATGAGCTTTATTATAATCATCAAACACTTAGCTACCTATGTGGATTTCTTGTGATAAAAAACTTTGTTCATTCTCTTATGACACTCAATTTATTTTCTCCCAAAGTACTACTTCCTTTTCTTCTAAATGAAACTTAAATTCCATGGTATAGAAATTTTTTGTGCTCTCTCCTATTGAGTGCATCCACTAGATACCTAGTAAAATATCTCGTGTCTCTTATATATGCTAACAACATAGAGTTTATCCTTAATATCATATCCTTCCAAATGGAGATCGAATTAAAAATATATTTCCTTTTTATGGTGAAAGTATCAACCACCATAACACTATATTCTTCAAAGTCCATCTTGAGACCTTGCTTGGTCATCAGTCCCTCACCAATGATATTATTAGTGGCAATATTTTTGATGGGTGTAATTACCTATTCACCTTGTAGGACAATAAAAATGTGAAGATAGTTGTACCTTAGAGTACCAAAGAGTGTGGCGAGAGTGATTCCCTAGGATGGAATTTTCCTCTTTCGATTGATATTATTCTTCAATATCATGTTTGAGTTCTTCTTCACTCTATGGTTCAGGTTCCTCAAATCCTAATTCATTATCAGACCTTGCCCAAATGTAAGACACTTTTTATTTACCAAGACCTATGTGTCCAAGTGACCATGGATCGTTGCACCTAAAACACAATTTCCTTTTGAATTAATTCCTCACTTTAATGTCTTTCCTTGATAGAAAGCTCTTGGTCTATTGTAGATTTTTAGTTTAAGTTTTTTTAATTTATTAATGAATTTTTTAGTTTGAGAATTATTTTTTGGTATGTTAGTCTCCAATATCAAAGCTCAACTGATGGCCTCTTGTAGGGTAGGCAATTAAAAAGTCTTGACCACCCCATTGATATATTCAATTAATCCTTCAAGGAAGTGTACAGTCAATCTTCTTTTGTTATATTTTGTATCATCATCAACAACTTTAGAAACTCTATTATATAGTTCTCCATTGAACCACACTATTCAATTTGAGCCAAATATTTAATATAAACTTCAAGATCTATTTGTATAATTCATCTTATGAGGTGATGGATTTGTGATCTTGAGTGACCAAATTGTGGTACCATTATTTATATGCAATACCCTCCATATACAAGGTAAAAAAAAATTGAGTACTTAATCTTCAATCATCAATCTGAGGGAGGTGTATGTGTCTAGCTTCTTTACCCACACACGATTAGGGAGTGTTAACTTTCCCATAGATTGCTAGACATCTCTTTAAAATGCATATGGTTTAGGCTCATGTTTGTAACTATTTTAGGAGCTTTTCATGTTCATATAATTGGTGAGTGATTTTTCTCTTAATATCCTTAAGAAGAGTTGTGCATTCTACATGAAAAAACCCTAATGTAATCAAACAAAACTCTAGGATTGAAGCTTGAGAGCATAAAATTTCTTATTTAGAAAGGTGGGTTGGGTTTGACTTGTAGTTGAAACTAAAAGAGTTGTAAAAATTTATAAACACAAAGAGAGTTACAAAGAAAGAAGGGACAACCACCCAACAGAGAAAAGAGCACTAAGAAAACCTGTCATTATCCACTAAGTGGTCCAATATGTAAGACAATTCCAAAGATGATTGTCCCCTATCCATAATATTCCAACCCTACATTTGATTAGAAGACTATTTGGCCAAATAATCTGCAATATCATTCCACTCCCTAGAAATGTGAATAAAAGTAATAGATTCCAAAGATCCACACAACCAAAGAATATATCTAATAACCACATCTAAATTCCAATTGACATCATCTAACCGTCGCTCATTTAGTTAATTCACCACCACCTAAGAATCAGATTCATAAATAATCCTTTTCTATCCAAGAACACAACAATGCTTCATAGAATACAAAATGGCAAGAGCCTCCATGTAATTATTCTTATGAAGACCTTTATAAATTGAAAAATAAAATAAACATCTACATAGCTATCCCTCCCTACTCCACCAATACTAGCATGAATGGGATTCCCCAAAGATGAGCCATCAGTGTCAATATTCAAAAAAAAAATGAAGAGAAATAATCCAATGAACCTCCTTATTTATCTTCTGCAAAGGATGTCGACATTGGTTCCTCATGACCTGTGTAGCTCTCCTCACCCCAGGAGAAGGACCACCTCCTTGAAGAGGAAAATTGAACTGATTGTAGATAGAAACATCTCTAGGATCCACATCTCCAACAAAGTCACACTTCACTGAGATAGGCTCATATAGAGAATGAATCATTTTCCATGAAAAGTGTTTTACAACCATCTTGGCATCATGAAAAAACATATGATTCCTCTTTGACCAAATATGCCACACAATGAAAGTTGGTCAAAGAACCTAGGAAACCTGAAGAAAAGAAGGTTTAACATGAGGTTTATTCTAGTGGCCCAAAAATCAACCAAAGAGGAGATATGATAGTAGGCCTAATTTTAAATACCCCACAACAAATTCCAAATCTCCTTGGAGAAAGAGCACCGAAAGAAAATATAAGAGACACATATGTCACAATTATGACACATAATGCACATAGAGGGACCAATAAATCCCTATTTGCACAAATTATAAAAAGTAAGACATTGATTTTGAACCACAACCCACATGAAAAAGTTTCATTTGGGCCAAGAAAAAAATCCACACCTATTTCCATCAAGGTACCTTTATACTCCCAAACATCTACCTATCAAGCTCCAAGTACCTTGCAACAATATATTTTGTACTTGATGAATCACTACCCCACCAAGGAGTTGCACTCATGAGAAGAAAGAATCTAATCCCACTCTTTTGAAGCCTCCTCTGACCCACTTAGTGGTCATTCTTAGGATTCCTTACATCTGTGGCCAATAGTGAGCCCCAGATTATGAATTGTCATATAATGTGCTATCGATTTCAACCAGCTACAATAAAACTATTGCAAAGGGGTTGCAAGTGTGGGTACATAGAGAAAATAGGAGGATTACATCCCAAGAATCAAACCAAAAGAGATACCCCAAACCCTCATTACAAATCCAAAATATCCCACTCTTAATAATTTCAACCCTAGTTTTCAAAGTGTGCCAGATCATAGAGCCTCTTACCTCCAAACGACAAGGAACATCCAAATATTAACTCCTATTAAATACTTATGAGTGAGAATGTGAGCACAAACCTTATTCTCATTGGTACACCATCACCAACATAATTTTTATTCTAGAACTTTCCCATTCAATATAGAAGAAAAAATACCAAGGCCCTCCTCTTTCTTGGGCCTACACACAAACTCCCATTTAATCAAGCTCAACTTAGATGTCTTCAAATTACCACTCTAAAGGAATTAGCACAAGAGAGCATAAAATTACTTTAAGAAATACATAGGAGGAACCCAAACAAAACTTAAGTAAATAGGAAGTGTGTTAATCACAGATTAAAGAAGAGTCACCCTAGCAATAGTAGATGGCCACCGATGAGTCCAGTCATTGACCTTTCGACACAACTTATCCAACAAGTATTTCTAGTATGGCCTAAGTTTCCTTCCAATCGTTAAAGGAATACCTAGGTAGAGAAAGGGAAGAAAACCAATTTGAAACCTCAAAATATTGGTAATCCTTCTCTAAATAGGTTCAGGAGTATTGAAAAGTTAGATATAAAAATTTAGTTGATTGACTTTATCACCTGAAGTGGCTATATAAATATCAAGTGTTTTCCTAAAAGATTAAACTTAATGAAGATGAGAAACCCTCATAAGAGTAGTATCATCCAAAAAATGGAGATGAGAAATCTTAGGAAACTCATTACCCCAGATCCAACCCTAAATCAAGCCTAATTGAGCAACCCAAGACTTAATAACTCTACCCAAGCCCTCTGCCATAATAATTAAAAAATAGAGAGAGAGAGAGAGAGAGAGAGAGAGAGAGATTACCTCACCCAGTAAGATGTGTGTATCCTACTGTGAACTACAAATGGATAGGATTGAACAGTCTAATAGGTGCATGTACCTGATAGTCAATCCTATAAAACTTTTCACCTTCTAGAAGCTTAGTGTATGTGTGCACCTTCTAGTATCTTAGTGTACGCCACATATCAATATTGTCTTATCATCATGGTGTGTATTTGTGTATGTAAATGTGTATCCCAGGGATGGAGAAGTGTCACTTATACCATGTTCGGGATTTAGCATGTTGCAAAAAAAAAAAGGTTAAAAAAAATGCATAAATATAGTACAAGGGAGGCCATGTGTATTCCCCCTCCTTATGATGTCTACATAGTAGACATTATAAGGAAGAGAATCAAGGATACCCACTTCCATTAAAAGGAGATACCCTTTAAAGCAACAATGTATGTCATATTCTTAATGAAGAGCGTTGACCCTTACAAGTTCAAAACATGGATAATCATAAAAGGATATATCATTTATGAGAAGAGGATCCTTGAAAGGAAGAGATATTATTTACAAGACATCTATCTTCAAGAGGAGTTCCTGAACATAGATAACATATCTGAGACAAAGAGGGGGAAGAGAACAACAATGCACCTTTTTAGCCTCTATTGCTAGGTGAAAGAGGGATTCTTGATGAAGGATGAAAAAATTTGAATCATATAGTAAGGGAAGATGTTTATGATGAACATAGTTTTGCAAATAAGGAAGAGGTGATGATCGAGAATATACACCTCTTGTATAAGAGAGAATCCCAATCAAGACAACAATGCCCTATAGGAAAATAATGTCACATGATAAACAAATACCATTGTACTAAGGAAAGTAGATCCTTAGACAAAAGATAAAATAATGTACAAGAAGCCTTGCCCCCCCCAAGTGTGAAGGAAAGATATAATATAAAATACTCTCTTAATGAAAATTACTTCATAATATATATACAATTCCAAACCAAAATAAGTTTTAAAACATACACATATGTTAGAAAAGCATCACATATAAAGTAAACTAGTCATCAAGGAAAGAAATGAAATGATGATATGAATGATTATTAGATAATATACATACCTTATGAGACATGAAAAGGAATGTTAAGCAGAGACATTAGGATCTTGAATGAAACAAAGTATCTCAGGCCAAAAAGAATGTATCATCATGAAATAATAGCAAATCCATAGAGATGAAAGGAAGAGAAGGATGTCACATTATATATACTTAGTGGTGACCTCAAATGTACAAGATATGCACTTCCAAGTAAGGAAGATATTGTAAGGAGATAAAAATCCTAAACAACAAGTTTATACATGGGAGGCAGTCATAGTACAAAAGAGATGAACAACAAAGAGATAAAGAATCCTTGAAAGAAGGAGAAAGAAATAAAACTCAATATATGCCCTAAATGAAAGATCTTGTATAATAAACATGAAATTTCAAGCAAGCATAAGGTTGCAACTTGGGATGTAAATATCCTTTTGTTAAACAACAAATCCATGCAAGAAAGAACAATATACTATAAAATATGTTATTCCATGAGGGATATTGGAGGCATGGTGAAGGAAGAGACAAAGAGGAAGGACACATAATGCTCCTGAAGTAGTTGTTAGAGTAAAAAGGTATTTTCACTTATTAATTTAATCATTATTGATTTAATTATTCAGTCACCTTTTTATCTCTAGTTTACTTAAGCTAAACTTTAGGCATATAATAATTAATTCTTTTATTTATTATTCATGAAACCTAGGTTTCTCCACCTTCTAGTTGTTTATCTCCTTTATAAGGATTGATCTCTTTATAATTTGTATTCCCTCTCTAAATGAATAATTCATCTTTCAGATCAATCCCTATCTTGTCTCCATTCTTTGCTTTTGTAACATGTTATTTTGCATACAGTGGATCTTGGTGATAGAATTCTATGAATTCTAATATGATCTCTTTATAATTTGTATTCCCACTCTAGGCCAAGATATTTAACCCCCAGGGGCTCTAAATTTTTTTTTGAAGCGCTTCTCTACCCTTGTTGGTTTTTTGGCTCTAACTAGAGCAAAAGAAGGTCATCTTTGGACTTCCTTATAATGTCATAAAGATCTTTCCAAGGTAGAGAATTTGATAGTGGTTTCATTTTCCAATTTTTTTGTTTCACTAGCTTCTTTTCTAGTAAAAAAGAGGGCTTCTTTTCAGTGCTTCTAGGCCTCCAGAATGTGCATATGTACTCCATTTTTTTCTCAAAAATAGGCATCAGAAAGCTCTTAATGAGCTCTCTTTAGATATGATATTTTTTTGGAGAAATTGATCAGGTATTTTTCCCATTTATTCTAAAACATTTATTGTATTGTCTCTCCTTATAATGGCAGATTCAGCATCGGTTGAGCTTCTCACTCCTCACAATTTCCATGTATGTAAGTCCCGTATGACTCAGCTTCTCCAGTCACATGGTCTATGGTCTTGTTTAGACACCATTCAACCAATCTTGACTCATCCTTTAGAGGTTATGAAACACAGGAATAAGATGGATTAGGCCATGGGTGTGCTTTCTCTATATGTTTCAGATAGATTTCTCTTCCATCTTGATGGACGTTACCCCTCTTGATATATGGGAGAAGTTTCATAATCTCTTTGACACAATCAATGAGTTTAGGGAACTTTAGATTGAGGCTAAATTGATAGCTTTGGGTCTTGAGACATTTTCTTTTATTCAAGATTTCTTGACAAAATTCAAATCTATCAGATCTATCCTGCAAGGTTATGGAAAGAATAAGATAGATACATAGTGCATTTACCTGATTCTTTCTAAGATTGGTGGTCTCTTTCAAATATTCTCTTCTACCTTTCATTTTACCATGGATGCTTTGGGTCTGCAATTCAACATGCCTACATTTGATGTGTTTTGTGATCGTTTGACTCATGAGCAGGAAAATATATCTCATCTTGATTCTCTCACAAGATCAAAGAACCATGCATTGGTAGCTCACCCATCTTCAAGGAAGCCAGAGCAGAAATAGATATCACTAACCACAGAGTCTAGGAAGGATTCTAATTCGCAACACTCCTTTGTCCCACCTTCTCCCAAGGGGGGGAAATCGCAGATAGAAAGACCTAAGTGTGCTTATTGTAAAAATCCCAATCATGATGAGTCTAAATGTTATGAGAAGAAGATAGATGGATATGCAAAACAAATTTCTAATTTGATAGCTCTTCTTCAGAAGAGAAACATTGATTTTCCTTCTTCTACTTCTCACAGGTCTTCTTCTTCATCATCATTCTAGACAGATGGATGGGACAATGGAAAGGGTCATGCATTATGTGCAACCTCTCTTCCACATTCTTCTAGATGGCTACTGGATTCAGGTGCTTCACATCATATGTCATCTTCTCAAGATTTATTCTCATCTTTTGAGGCTTCTCCTACCCCACACATTTTAATGGGGAATAACACTGTTATGACTGTATGTGGGAAAGGTTATATTGAAATTTATGATGGTGCATTCCATGATGTACTATGTGTTCCATATTTGTCCTCTAACATTCTCTCTATCTATCAGATTACTCAAAATGGGACAAGGAAGACAGTTGAATTCACTCCAGATTCAGTACACATCAGAGACAACGAGACATGCAATATTATTGCAACGGGGATAGTTGATCATTCTTCTCACTTATATCCTTCTCTCATTTTGGTCTACCATCTCCTCTTTCGAAGCATAGCTCTCCTTTTTCATGAGATCCTATTGAGGTGAAGTTTGGTCACTTGAATTTATGTGTTGTTCCTGAGACCACTATTTTGACTTTTACACCTCTACCTCATGTTGAATTTACATCTATTCAGCATGATTCCTCTTCAGTATTACCTAACATTATCACTATGTATTGAGCCACCTATTCTAGATGTTGAGGATATATCAGTGGAAATTCATCTCCTCTTAGATGATAGATTTAACACATCTATTGGCCCACCTTCATTGGAGATTCCATTACATGATTCTCATGCGTTCTCTTTTGAGCATTAGCTAGGATTTCCAGTTTCACCTCACATTCAGGGGTTTCCTCTTTTTTGTCCCTTTCCTTTGTTTCTTCTGCATTGGAGTCACATTGGTTTGATCATCGACACAGGGGTTCTATCATTCTGGGGGGTTTGGAGTCTTGATCCTCTCTCATGGGGGGGTTGGTTGTACTTATAGTTTTGAGAGAGTCTCTTGAGCCATTTTATTAGCATTCTATTTTATTATCTCAAATTTTTCTGGGAAATCTTGCAGAGAAGGTGGATGCCAACCTCGGCCTAGTCCAGGGTGGATTTTTTACATGTCACCATCCCCCTCTAGGTCATCATAGCCCCTCTAGGTTGACATAGTCCCAAGGCTCCTAGGTTTCTGGGTTTTCCAGATCTCATTTTTCTACTCCCAAACCTCAAATTATTCCAAATTCTGACATAGTCTTCTAGCAGGTATTCATGTTTGTATTTTCAAGGTATGTTAACTTCATTTCTTTTTTTTCATCACTTTATTTTCATATATTTCCTTCAATTTCTTGAACACTTGTATGCTTCAATGCTTGATCTCCAATGGATGCCTTGAATACTTGAAAGAAAATGAAATTGTTTTCTCAATTGATTACCTATAATTGTGGATTACTTGGTCTTCCCTAAAATGAAGCGAGTAGGCCTCCTTTTATACCAATTTTGTGACCAAAATTGAAAAGGGTCGATGGCACAAAGTGGGAAAAGAATTTGGAACCCCGAAACAGGCTTGGGATCCTAAGGCTTTCCACCTTGGGGGGAGGCCGACCTTGGCCTCACCCTAGGGGCTAGGAATAATTTGGCCTACCCCTAAGGGGCTAGGCCAACCTTGGCATACCCTCATATGGTTTCACCATGGGATTTTTTTCCCAGGGTCTCAGGGAAAGAGAAAATATAAGAGGAAACAGACAGAAAATAGGGGTACAAACAACATAAGGTAAAAAGGAGACATCCAATCATTTTGAAGGCATTCAAGAGGGGCCATGACATCCCATTAAGGAGGGATAAAAGTTCTTGTCATGGGTGCTTCCATTTTAATATGCTATAGTTATTAGACACATTTGATCTATTGGGAGATAGGGGTTGGTGCTCCTTGAAGTTGGTACTTCAAAACATTTGTACAGAGTTGGTGCTCCTTGGATTAATAAGATTTATAGGTTCTGAGTGGTTTTTCTACCCTAAGAGGGTTTTCCACTCATGAAAATCATGGTGCTTTCTCTTTAATGTTTTTTCTCTCCAATTGTTCACTCTATTTAGTATTTTCTCTGATACTTGTATTCATTTGATCTTGAATATATGTTCATCTTGCATCTCACATAATGTTATAATCACTTGTTCTATATTAGGCTAAAATTGTCAAGTCAATTACTATAACAAAAAATTTAATCTGTTGATTATTCATTTATAAATTGAATGATCATAAATTTACTTTGTTATAAGGAAGCCTTACAAGTTATAGTTCTTTCAGTTAACATTGTTCACTCTCACTTTGAGATCTTATTGCCAATCTTGTTTTTAAATCTGTTCATAAATTGGTAAAATTTTATTCTTGTATCACTTTGATTCACCCCCCCCCCCCNCTTTGATTCCCCCCCCCCCCCCTCCTCTCAGAGTGATTTAAGTTCCAACAAGTGGTATCAGAGTGTAGGGTCCCTGCATATAGGTATGTCCTAGGGATTGATTCTGGTGTTTTGGAAGTTCTTATGGTTCAAGCAGAAGGTGCTTCTCTTACAAGATCTCTACTATTTGATGGCTGACTATGTGTTCAGAAAGGTTATTATGGAAACATTCCTGAATTCTCTTGATGTTAGGATGTGGGAGGTAGTAACCAATAAATATATTGTTCCCTCTATGGTTCCTACATATCCTGATGAAAAGACAAAATATGAACTTAATGCAAGAGCTAATCTTTCTCTCTTGTGTGGACTCATGTAGGATGTCTTTGTCAAAGTCGTATATTGTAAGTCTGCTAATGAGATATGGAAAAAAACTTGAAACTATTTATCAAGAAGATTCTAAAATCAAAGAGTCTAAAATTCTCACACTCAAGAACCAATTTGATTCATTTAAAATGAAAGATGATGAAACTATAGCTAATTATTTTCTTAGAATTCATGAAGTTGTCAATGATCAAAGAGGTCTTGGAGAAATTGTTGATGAATTTGATATAGTGACAAAGGTTGTTAGAACCTTGTTGCCCTAATTTGAGACTAAAATTTCAACCTTAGAAGAAAAGAAAAAAAATTCTAATATTTATTTTCATAAACTACAAGGCATACTTACATCCTATGAAATGAGGATTTGAAGTAATCCTTCTACTTCTAAAGAAACTTCTTTTAAAAAAGAAAAGAAAGAAGAAGTTGATAGTGAATCTGAACTTTCAGATGCTTTTGAAGATTTAATTGTTAAAAATTTGAAAAAGAAATACAAGGGTAAATTACCCTTCAAATTCTTCAATTGTGGAAAAGAAAGACACTTTGTTGCCACATGTCCTTTTATTGATCAAAACAATGATGAGGATAAAAATGAAAAAAATTCAAAAAGAAAGACTTGGACTCCTAAAAAGAAATTCAATAATATTGAAAAGAAGAGTCCCTTTAATAAATAACACTCCCAGGATGAGTCAGATGACTCACCCTGTGAAGGTGATGAAACACTCCTTATGGCAAAAATTGAACCTTCTGAAAAGACGTCTAGCAAAGTAGAAAATCTTTCTGAATCTGAAAATAGTGAAGTAGATCTGGAAGAAGAGGTAGATCTTGAATAAGAGCTTATTTTTTCTCTTCAGGAAGTCAAAATACTTAAGAAGCTGGTATCTACTCATGAAAGTACAAATCAAAGTTTGCAAGTTGAGTTAGAAACATCAAAATAGGTTATTGATAATCAGAAGTCTTTACTTGCTGATAAGGATCAGAAAATTAATTGTTTAGAATAGAAAGTGAGTTCTTTGCAAAAATAGATTAAAAAATATGAAAGTACTATGCATTTAAAGATATTTTGAATAATAAAAAACAACGCAATGATTTGACAGGTGTACGCTTTGACAAAGCTGAAACATCATAACAGAATTTGAAATCTTCAAATAGAAAATGGTCCTATGCATACAATATGAATTCATTTAAATTTGGCTTCTTTCATGGTTATTATTTTTATTTCAAGACAGTTGGGCAGAAGGTTAGCACATGCAGATTTTTAATTCTTATAACACCTATGTTTGGACACAAACAAGTCCATGGATTTCCAAGCATAGTAAGGTATCATAAGTGCGGTATTTATGTGTTGGAAGTCTAATATGGGAAATCAATAACTAAGAGGGGGGTGAATCAGATCTATAAAACTTCTACCAATTCTAAACAAAATGATTCAGCCATGTATTCATAAACATAAAATGAAATGTTGTAAAGATCTAATATCTAATCATAAACACATAACACAAAAATTTGGTAACCTAGAAACCCTTGAAGGTAAAACTGGGGTGGGGATGACACCCACAAATATTCACTACTGTAGTAATAAAGTGTGCCTATTAGGGCTACAAAATTTTGATCACTTATGATGATCTACCCTTTGAGGGGTCTGCCCTGTTAAGAGCTTTTAGACTTATACAATCTACCTTGTTAAAGGATTTAAACTTACAACAAAGTAAGCACTTGGTTAAGAGATTCACAAAGGCCAGTTAGGACCACTCTGTTAAGAGATTTACCCTGATTCACTTGTTGGAATATATTAGTGCCTGATCCTTCGGTCTACACTACAAATGCTAATAACAGATCTCCTCTTTCCAACTCTTAACTGATCTCTCAATATTATTTATCTCTATTCTACTCTTCACTATTTTTCTTGGTCACTTGTCTAGTCAATGCTTCAGATATGAAAAACATGCATATACTCCTAACCTCTTCTCTTCACATCTGCATATATTCACACACACATATTAGGCTTTGAAGTATCTCATATATAGATCAGTGATGAAACATCCAGTTCAAGATCAACGATCTAGATTCATCACCTTTTGCCACTTAGGCATCCCTAATTTTGATTGGTTGCATGGCTTGCATAGGGATCCATGATCATAAAAATAATGCGTAATTAATGCATTAAATATTTGTGTGTGATCATCAAATGCTTCATAAAAAATGGCCAAAATGGTTTACCTTGGTGTTTTTTCTATTCCAAACACATATACAAAAACCATCTTACTCAGCATAGGCAAATACTAGTGCTCGGTCAATACTGTCTCGCTCGGCATAACCATATGTTTTCACTCGACACTAACTCTTCTATGCAACTCGACAATCATTTTGCTCGACATCTATTGAGTAATCAATGATCTTTGACTTGCTCGGCTGTAACTACTACTCAGTCTCAGCCTTAGTGGGATGACTTAGTCACAATGATGACCAACCAACCTGCCTTGATTATGACTAAGTGTGTGACACTAATAGACAACAAAACTTAGAGATCAACATTATGGACATACCTCTAACCAGTGCAAATCAAATCAAAGCTTTATTAAAGTATGGAAGCCTAAGTTTCTATCTAGCATAGAGAAATCCATGTTAGTTCAAATTGCATTGTTCTCTAATAGGAAAACAAAATGGGTATTGGGATGTTGGTGTTCACACCACATGACATGAAACAAAGGAAAGTTCCTTAATTTAGAGGATTTTGATGATGGATTTATTAATTTTGGTGACAATTCAAGAGCATACATTAGAGGTAAAGATTTTGTACATTTAAATGATGAACTTCTATTCATGATGTTTATTATGTTTAAGGTTTGAAACACAACCTTCCGAGTGTTAGTCAAATTTGTGATAGTGGATACAATGTTTCTTTCAATGCAAAAGGTTGTGCTATCAAGAATAAGTCTAGAAAAGTAGTTGATATTGTTCTAAGAATTGTTGGTAATCTTTATAATCTGCTTGATTCTACTGATTCTGAAAGCAATGAAGGGATATATCTCATGAGTCAAGTAGAAGAAAATTGTATATGGCATAAATGTTTGGGGCATGTAAAATTTGACAATCTGGTTCGTATTAGTAAGAACCAAAATGTAAGAGGTTTTCCTATCCTAAGTAAACCAAAAAAAATTCTATGCAAAGAGTGTTTGAAAGGAAAACAAACAAAAGTGTCTTTCAAATATAAAGAACAGTCTGCCACGAGACCTTTACAAATTGTACATACAGACTTGTGTGGTCCAACAAGAACACAATCTATTAATGGTGAAAAATAATTCATGCTTTTTTGTTGATGATTATACCAAAATGGTATGGGTTACTTTTCTAAAACACAAATGTAAAGCTTTTGAAATATTTAAGGTGTTTAGAAAGATGGTTGAACGTGAATCTGATTTTAAATTGAAATGCTTAAGATTAGACAGGGGAGGTTAGTTTACCTCACAAGAGTTTGTTGATTATTGTGAAAAACCATGGTATTAAAAGACAATATGATACTGCCCATACTCCTCAATAGAATGGAGTAGTTGAAAGAAAGAATATAACAATATAGGAGATTGCACGAACAATGATTAATTAGGCAAATCTGCCTAATAGATATTGGAAAGAAGTTATTCATACAGTTGTTTATATTCTGAATTGTGTGCAAATCAGGGTAAAATCTACCTTTACTCCATATGACCTTTGGTATGGTAAAGCTTCTTCTATCAAATATTTCAAAAAATTTGGATGCAAATATTATACTAAAAGAGATGATGAAAATTTAGGTAACTTTAAAACTAAAATAGATGAAGGTATTGTTATCATTTTAGTTGCACACTAAATTGATAAATTGATTGTTATCTTACATTGAATTATGTATTATATAGTGGGTGTCCTAAATGCAGAATGGATTAAATTTAGAAGATGAAAGGACACATGCAACATTGCAATTATAAACATCAAAAAGCTTGCATAAAGATACATCTATTCAACACTATCATTCAGATATTGAAGACAAAACACATTGCTTTTGCATTCATGTTAACACTGATAATGTTCTAAGTATTGATCAGATTTAAACTTTCAATTTCATGATTGGTCATTACATTGAACATTCAAATTGAATGTGATAAAAAAGTATTCCTTCATAGGTTACATCTTTCAAATTGTAAACATTGAGAAGATATACAATGCTGAAAGTAAAAAAAAAACATGCAAACTTCAGTGGAGGCCGAGTTACCTTCTCAGTATGGTGACATTAACAGAAAGGAGTATCAAAACCAAAACCATCTCCAAGTTAACAGAAAGAACCCCGAGTTTCTTAAACATAAACAAATGCAGTTACAGTGCCATTGGTCATAGCTTCAAAATTCCAGATTCAACCTAGCATGGCAGCGCCAAACAAACCCTAAATTTTCTTCAAAGTCACAGAATGAAAATGAATTGAATACCTAAAGTTCAAATTCGATAAAACTTTGGAGTCCACAATGCAGAAAGAGTTAAGATTATGTCAACCACAGTGCACGACAACTCCATTACAAGTGCCACGACATCATCATCGCATGATATGTTAGGGATATTTTTTGGGTCATGTTGACCATAGAGTAAAGTGTTGAGTTAGGATTTTTAAACTATGGTGTCAGATTTGATGGGTTTTTGACTCATGTTTTTGGGTTGGGGTTTTTAGGTCAAGTTTACATCTTAGGTTATTCTTTGATATACTTTAGGTATTTTAATATATTCTTTACATATTAAGATATATTAAAAAGATGTCATTCTTCCAAATATCAACATTAGGATATTATTACTTGGAGGGATAGATTTTTTGGCATCACTTATGCCATAAATTTAGGGTTTTAGCTATTTTGGAGGGGCTTTTGGAGATTACATTGTGGGAATCATTTAAGCCTTGAAATTAGGAGTATATATCTGTTTAGGAGCACCTTTTGGGGGGAGGATTTCATTTTCGAGTTTAGCCTTGAGGGCTATATATTTGAACTTCTTATTCAATTGTAGGGGTTCAGAATTGGAGAGAGAAGTTGTATTAGTGAACATATCATTCCTTTGCACTTCCTTTTTGTATTTTGTAACCAAGTTTGAAGATTCTGAAGATAATAAAGCTGGCCTTATTATTCACATATCTTTTCTAAGTTCTGTCATTAATCCTTTCAAGTTTTTTTTTGCATTTAAGTGTTCATCCCTTTCAAGCATAGATGAGTGAATTGCTTTAAATTCCTATTCTAAGCTATAAAGAATTAACCTTTTGCCGAATTACATGTTCATTGGTTGAATTCCTACCATTAGTGGCACCAAACCCTAATAGTGAATTTTAAACCATCCTAGGTGTTGAGAAGTGAAAATCATTGCAGAATTTAGTAATGTGTGTCTTGTAGGTGCATACTTTCAATTCTGACAAATTTGTATCCATTTTTGGTGTATCACCTTCTTAATTAGTTTTCCTTTTAGTTATCCCTTCTCCCTTTTTCCCAAAACCATAAAATTCAGTATTAGGTGATATCCCAAATGCAATAGGAACCGGCCTAGAATCCGGAGATTCATTCTCTCATCCACCAAGGAGAATGTTTCCATGTTTCAACAGGATGGCTAGATTCTACATCCAGCTATAGGCGCAATCCTGATTGACAACAGGTATCTTTCTTGGATATTCTACTCACAAAAAAGATTTTAAATGTTTCAATAACAGATTGAATAAATTTTTTGAATCTATTAATGTAAGATTTGATGAGTAGATGCTTCTAGATGATGGATTGCAGGATGTTGAAGAGGACACTTCTATAGGACTTGGTAAAAATTTTGAGCCTGCTAAAGAAAATGCTTTAGAATAAGTTGTATCAAGTTCTAAGGAAGTTAAACCTCCAAAGACACTCTCAAAATATGTTATCAAGAATCACCCGCAAACTCAAATCTTGGTGACAAGGATGGAATTCTTCTTACAAGAAGAAAAGCAAAAATTGAAGAGCAAGCTCAAACAGCTGAACATTATTGTCTGGGAACTGAATTTGAACCTAAATTTGTTTTTGAAGCTTTAATTGATGATTGTTGGTTAAATGCTATGAAAGATGAAATTAATCAAATAGAGAAGATAAACTTGAGAATTAGTGCGAAGAACTGAAGATAAAAATGTTATAGGGGGTAAATGGATATTCAGAAACAAACTTGATGAATTGGGCTAATTGTTTAGAAACAAGGCCAGGTTTGTTTGTAAAGGTTATGCTCAGCAAGAAGGCATTGACTTTGGTGAAACATATGCACCTGTAGCTAGAATAGAAGCAATCAAATTTTTTCTAGCTTATGCTTTCTATAAAAAAAAATTAAAATCTACCAAATGGATGTAGAAACTGCTTTTCTTCATGACTTTCTTAAAGAAGAAGTTTACATGGAACAACCAGAAGGCTTTGAATCAACAGATAAACCAGATTATGTTTACAGGTTAAAGAAGGTACTTTATGGTCTAAAAAAAGCTCCTAGAGCTTGGTATTCTAAGTTGGATTCCCACCTTATAGATAATGGGCTCATTCAAGGTGGAGTGAAAAACAACGTGTATGTCCAAGATGAAGGTAATGACATTTTGGTTGTTGAGATCTATGTTGATAATATTTTTTTTTTGTAACAATGATTGCCTATGTCAAAAGTTTTCTAAAATAATGGAATCTGAGTTTGAGATGTCCATGTTGGGTGAATTAACATTTTTTCTTGGTCTTAAAGTTGTTCAACTTGAACAAGGTATCTTACTTTCATAGACCAAGTTTGCAAAAGAAATGCTTAAAAAGTTTGATGTGGCTGATTGCACCCCAGTTTGCACTCCAATGATGATTGGTTGAAAATTAGCTAAATGTGATGATTCACCTAAGGTAAATTAATTTCAATATAGATGTTGGAACTATATTGAGATGATTTACTGAGAGGGGAGGGGTGAATTAGTACCTCTAAAACTTTTCTTGGTTAGCACATTAACCTTTAATCATTAGTTTGTAATTTATCTTATCTAACTATTCATCTTTCTTTATGCATATGTAATCATATCATACATTCTTTTGATATGTAACAATAATAGAAACATTCATGAAAATAGATAACACATGACACAAGATATGATATTGCAGAAAACTCCTGTTAAGGAAGTAAAAACTGTGGTGGGGATTGTTACCCACAAACTTCACTATCTACAGATAAGAAGGGGC
>MU227421.1:0-28684 GCA_018584345.1 Thuja plicata
ATTATTGATTTCAAGGTTAATTCTTAAATTGTGGTTTGACTAAGGCAAACCCCTCCCCCACAATAAAAAATCCTCTTTTTCTTGCTGGTATAGGTTCAGAATTGCAGATTTGAGACCAGATCTGGATACCCTTTTCGACTTTCTTTCAGACAGCGCGAACAGATTTTTTGTCGAACCTGTGCAGGTCAGGATCAAAATTATTGGGTCAGGGTTGACATTTGTGTGTTAAGGTTGACCTTTTTCATAAGACAACATCAGAATGGACAAATATTTATGGGTTTTGTTCATCTCTGCATTCCGGTTTGGGATCAACTGTCAGTTTTTCCAGAAATAGTCTACAAACCTCAAAAAACAGCATTCTTTGATCTGCAATATTTCAAGGTTAGTGCATTTCTCCTATTCCTTCAATTACTGTCATATATCATTTCTATACATATAATTAAAAAAATATAAGATTCCCTTCTTGTTATTCTCATTTCCAAATAGTTGATCCATTTGTGCATTAACCCTTCGTTTGGGTTGATCAACTTGGATCTTCCATTTGTGCATTTGGGAATAAAAGAAGAACATCTTATCTTCTCCCTAATCACAATTGCAATACACAATCAATACAATTCAATTAAATATGAAGTAGGGTTAAGGAAATCAATATACTCTAAGCAAATCAAACAACAATTAACAAATAATCTCCTAAACCCCAAATCATATATTACAAGGACAGATAAAAGAAATATGTAGATGCTCACTGAATTGATGTATATTTCTCTCATAGAGACAGAGTGTTTCTTAAGGTGTGCCCACAAAAGAGTACAATCCATTACGGAAAAGGCTCTAAGCTAGCACCCTAATTTGTTGGTCCTTTTGAAGTCCTGGAGAGGATAGGACCGGTTTCTTATCAACTTGCCTTGCCACCCATCCTCACTCGTATTCACAATGTATTTCATGTTTCTGTTCTTAGAAGATATATTCCTGATTTGACTCATGTCCTGGACTGGAATGCTTTACATGTAGCGGATGAGCAGCTGGCTTTGGATCCCGTGCATATCCTATGGCAACAGACTCTATCCCTCAGGGGTCGCACTATAGATCAAGCAAGGGTCCAATGGGATCCTAATGATGAGGCCTTTGCAACTTGGGAGGATGTTGCTAAACTTAGAGTTCACTATCCTTATATGTTTGTAGGCTTCCAGGAGTAAGCCTAATTCTAGGGAGGGAGGATGTAATACCCTCTCAAATGACTATGCTATTATTTTAGATTGGACATTCTGTCAGGAACTATGTGATTACAGTTGCTTACACTCTGATAGATCTAGATAATGATATGCTTAGCTAAATGTTTTGATATATGTATTTATGATTAATATCCTTATGAAAGAATTATTTATCTTCTGCTTGGTTATGTAATAAGGAATGGATCCAAGAAATTGAACTCTAATCTTTCCCATTTATGATGCTCTATATGACTGATGTGTTTTCATGATTTATCTATGATGCTTCATGCTTGTATATATGTCTGATGTGTTTCATGACTCAGGACAAAGTTGTAGTTACTCACGTAGTTGAGGTCTACACGATGTATCGATCCTGGTCATTTGTCTACAATGTCTTATGTTGTGTGTGTGTGTTTGTGTGTCTATATATATATATATATATATATGTGTGTGTGTGTGTGTGTGTGTGTGTGTGTGTGTGTGTGTGTGTGTGTGTATGTATGTATGTATGTATGTATGTATGTATCTATATATATATATAGAGAGAGAGAGAGATATGTTTCTATGCACATGTATCTCTTATCGGTGATCCATGATTGCAGATACCGAGCATCGTCTCCACCTGGATCCATAGGTCTGAGCGTGCTCTTGAAATCCTCGATCATTGTTGTGACAGAGATAACACCAGGTCCCACAAGACTAAGACTAGCCCTGATCCTTGCTCCCGGGTTGGGTCTTTTTGAATTTGTCCTTTGATTGTGGATTCATGTCCGATTAAGTTTGCTTGGTTTTTTTTTAAGTTGATCATTATGGATATTCTTTGTAGTCCCTAGGACTAGGTGAGTATTTATTTGTGGTAGGACTATCTGTTAGTAATAATATGATTGTATTATGGTATTAAATACATGGTAATAAGCTTTTTAAGGGTATTCATTAATGCATGGTTTATAATATTATTTACATGGATATATATACACATAGGCATATGGGTGCACACATATGCATATGTCTATATATATGTTTATATTAATATGTTTATATAAATATTTTAATATGTGTGTTTATGTATTTATTTATTTATATGCCTTTTTAATTATAATGAAGGAATTAATTATTATGTGTAATTAGATACACATCATCCTTGGATAAAATAAAGGTAACAAAGGTGGTAACAAAGGTAACAAAGGTGGTAAATAAAACTAAAGGATTCACGGGAAACAATCTACCTAATAATTTATCTAAGAACTAATAAAGTCCAAACTAATAACCAATAGATGGTTGTGGATAGTTGCATCAGTTGAAATTCTTGTGAAATCAATCCTACAACATATATATGAAAGGAGATTTGGAAAGTGGAGAGTTAGGAGGAAAAGGGAGATATTATATACGGAAACGATCAGTTTGAATCTATTAGAAAAGTTAGTGGTGACATTCGGAAGATAACTCTGTGATTGGAAAACTCAAGGAGATTGGGATTGGCTGGAGTGGACTTGGATTTTCTTTCAAAGATTTCTCTGTAGGACTTCAGGTAGGCTCTACCCAAAAAGAGAATCATGTTTTGTGTCTATACTATTCTTGATGTGTTTGTTTCACTGTTCGCTATAGTTTTGTTGATCAAAGGAAACCTTTAATGGTTGTTTTAATACAATGCTTTCTTATATGATTTAAATAATGGATGAATACTTTAATGATAGATAATTTTATTAAATTTTCATTCATCTATACCTCTTTGTGATTTTTTTCCTTAGAATTATGTTGGCTTCTTCTTGGAACCTTCTTTAGTTGATGTTATACAGACTTTCGCCTTATTAGAATAGTGTTTTCTTGATGTCATCTTTCTGCACCTTGCGCCTATGGGAAGGAATTAAATAGGTTTACCTCAAAGTTAGGATGGATTTGAGGGATATCTTGGAAGGAGAATAGAGGGATCTCAACTGGGTATCTCTCTGATTCTTCTTTCCAGACCTCCATCTTACCCAATTTTACCGAAAAGGTCAAATTTGGAGGTTGTTGTACTTAGTGCACACAGTCTTGGCCATCTACGCAGAACTAGGCACCATATGCATAGGATGAGTGACCATTTGTGCAGGATGAAGCCCCATATGCTCAAGTTGTAACAACCTGCATAGCTTGAGCTACCACCTGCGCAGCCCTGGCTACCATTTGTGCAGCTTGAGGTACCACATGCGCAGGACTCTTCCAGTTTGATTTTTAGGGTTTCCATAAGGGTTTAGGGTTTGGTGTTGACTCAGAGTTGGCCCTATGGGTTGGTCAAACTTACAGGATACTTAATTTTCATATGGTATTATGTTTATGATCTTTTGGAAACTTATCATAAGTTTTGGACCAGTTCAGGAACCCTGATTAGGGTTAGGGTTGTTCAATGCCCTAGGAACTTGGTGTAACTTCTTCTATATTTCCATATTGATGTTATGGACTCTTGTGCACCTATGATACTTATCTTTATGTGTTTTTATGATATTATTAGAGGTAGGAAACCTAGGATCACTAGGTGAGTGGCTCACAGTGAGGGTCGGGGCCCTAAGTGGCTAGTACCAAGGTAACCCACTATGGAGTTGTTTAATCCAATGATAACAATAATAATTTATGGGAAGGGAACTACACATTAACTAAGATAATCCTCTCCCATGCTGGTAGTGCTCACATAGGTTACACATGGGAGTGGGAGAATGTGCTATTGCGATAGCACAATCAGACAGTCTCGTCCCTATGAGAGATGTTCAGTTTCGCATGTGCCTACTTGGGGGTCAGGGCCCAGAGTGGCTTAATAGGGTAACCCAAGGGGTGAGGGATATGCAATGACACTCACCTAGCATGTATTAGAGTTCCTACCCATGTGATTCATGTCTTTGTGTTCTTCTTGTGTTTTCAAATTATGTCTTGTTTTGGGAAATGCACTATCCTCTCCTTAGGAATGGCCTAGTCATCACCTTCTTGCGTGGATCATGGTGTTTATCTCCTAGCACGGGGGAGTGGATCCATTTTGTGTATCCACGTGGTTGGGTGGTGAATATTTTATCAAGGTACTACTCGTAGAGTTATGGATGAACGTTGCTTGTGCTTTCTCCAGATTTGCAGAAGAAGAAAACTTTCTTAATGTTCCTTGTTGTTAGCAATGTAATGGTATTTTATTGATGTAACCTCCCAAGAGGAGATGAATGTAAATAATATTTGATATGTGCCAAATTGATTTAATGGGATGGGTAGCTTTAGGAAAAGGGAAAAGGGATGAATTATCTTTCAATGTAAAGAATGTATTTGATCAGAAAAGAAATCATTTATGTTTATGTAACTTGGAAAACATGTCAGAATTATGATACATCATGGTTTTAAAAGAGAATGAAAGAACTTGATATATATTGATATTTATTTCTAAATGGCATGGAATGGTTATTAGGAAAGCTCATTTCTGTATGCATGTTTCCTTTAAAGTTTGAAAAGAAAAGAAATCTTGACTCTTAGAAGTTAATGTTAAATGAGTTAGATGGATAGATACTCATGAGAATAAATATGTTAGTTAAATGTGGTATGATTAAAATTATGAATCATAATGTATTCCCTTGAAAATAAAATTTTATGGTTAAGTCTTGTTCCTTGGGGAACCTAGGAGGAATTTGTAATTGAAATTTGTAACTTTAGAACTACATAGTTTAAAAAAAAAAATGTATACAACTCTATAAATATTCCTATCTTAGTAATCTTTTAAGTTTCTTCATGGTCCCCTAGCGGGGCATAACACTGCCGGTTGAGGAAAAAAATCTCCCAGGAACGACGCAAGTGAGGACAGGTTTACGCCAACCTTTCCAACTCACTATAAATAATTGCTTCCTTGTAGGCTAAAACCTCAGAAGACAGAATCAGTTTTGTTCATGGAATTTAGACATCATTCCTTGAACATACT
This sequence comes from Thuja plicata, assembly GCA_018584345.1. Lineage (NCBI taxonomy): Eukaryota > Viridiplantae > Streptophyta > Pinopsida > Cupressales > Cupressaceae > Thuja > Thuja plicata. Next base: position 5,134 of record MU227421.1, read on the forward strand.
TGGGTGTGTGTAGAGCGGAGCCGCTTGAATCTTTCTTGCGAGACTACACATATTTGAGTACTCATAGGGCTATATGCCTCAATTTTTCCTTGTGCAATTCTATGGGGGATGGTTTCAAACGGATTTCCCCATCATAATCAACAAATTGTAGTCAAAACTACCTGATTCATCCTCGAAATAGTGATAATCTTTGTGCAAGGCAAAAAGTAATTTCCCTAATATACTCGTCATTTTGTGCCCTCACTTGCATTTAGAATCGGCTAATATGGTATCATAACAAGAGCCATTGCATGCTTGGTGATATCCATATTCTGATTAGCATTTGAGTGTGTACCTAAGTCTATGAGAAAAGATTTTCATCCTATGCTTAGACACTAGGGATTAATGATGTGTTTGTTCACCTCTAACAATGCAAAAATGCTTGATGTGTTTGAAAGCTCATTAAAAAGATAAATCATTCAAACAAGCAACAAAATTCAATCCTCTGACTACATACTATATTTTTCACTCACTGGAAGTCTCAAAAACAACCTACTGACAGAAAAATTTGCACAAACTTCAAGATAAATCAGACAAAAAATTGACAGAACATTAGAGAGTCACCTTTAGTCTGTCCTGGCTCACATCTAGTTGTGAAACATCACATTCAGTGTACTAGCTCGCATCTGGTCATTCTTGTATCACTTTTAGGGAGAAAGATTGCATCCAGGATATCTAGGATTGCATCTAGTTCATCATAAGCTTGCATCTGGTCTTTTCTAGCTCGCCTGCAAAGTGTCACATCCAAAATAGTGAGAAGTTGCACACTTGTCTCTCAAAGAAAATCAGTTTATTTGGGTACCCTTTTGGCTTCTTAGTCTGACCATGTTGCTTTTTCTGGTCTCTCTATTGTTGTTTCAAAAACTTTTTCAATTCTACCTTGTATGTCATTTTGGGCTCTTACAATTTGTCTCAAAATGTGTGGTCTATTCACTCTCAAAAACAACTTGATTCCCAGCTCATTATCAAGGCATTCTAACCCTTTGACATTGGATTCATTTACTTCCATCAAACAACAAACAATCCTTACACTTTGGATACACTTGGACGATTTGAGACTTCATCTTGACACTATTGGGAAACTTTGGACATAGTTAAGGTACAACTTCATGGTTAACACAAGACATAACAAGTATCTTACTGACGAGTCAGAAGTACCTCCTAGATTGCTACATTTTCAAAAAGGAGAGACATCTCGCAATCCTCTATTTGACATAGAATCACCTACACCCACAATGGAAGCTCCTAGGAACGAATGGGCTACAGCCTTTGAGGAATACAATAATGACAAGAACTGAAGACAAGAAGATACTAGTAGTGGGGAAGAAATTCACATCACTAATCCTTTGTTTGACTCAGAAAGTGATGGAGACATACCCGGGGAAGAGTACAATAGACTCAAACAAAGTAGGAAATTCCAAAGAACATTGGAAAAGATAATTGGTGAAGAAAAAGAGAAATACTATCTACATCTAGCATCCATTGGAGTAAAATTACCTAAATATTATGATGTTGAAAGACTAAAGGAAAAAGAGATACCAACCCCTATCTCTATTCTCACCAAACAGTTAACCTTGATGCAAGCTGAACTTGCAACACTCAAACAAGAGAAGGTTAAACCAAAAACAAAATACTCTTTGGACTCCATTTGTCCATTTCCATTTGACAAGAGTATTAACATGATTCTATTTCCTCCAAATATGGAAAGGCCTAAATATGACAAGTATAAGGGAGAGACTGATCCACATGACCATGTGAGAGAGTTTTGTGCTCTAAGCATAGAATACATGCATGAACCAACATACCTAATGAGATTATTTCCAAGAAGTCTAGGCAGAAATGCTATGGAGTGGTTCTCCAAACTCACACCTAAGGTAAAATCTTTTGAGGAGTTGATACAACGTTTTGTCCAACATTACTCCTACAATATACAGCACGATGTAACCATGATGGACTTGTGTAACACAAAACAAAGGACCGGTGAATCCTTTACACACTTTTTACAAAGGTGGAGGAAAATATTTACGAGGTATTCAAGATCTATTCCCAAATCAGAAAATATGGAGATCTTCATAAACAAATTGATACCTGAATTAAACTATGCTTTGAAAATGCAAGATTCACCTAGCTTTGATAGGATGATCAAGAATGCCATCCATATTGAAGACGTCATGGTTAAGAAAGGATAAATCACCCTTCAAAATGATAACAAATCTACCAACTATAACAACAAGCCTAAGTGGTGGAAACAAACCAAGAATGTTGTTAATGATGGAGTGGTAGATGCATCTAATGCTAATCCTAAACCAGCAGTATTTAATCTAACGAATAGCATGCAAGCAAACAAAGAAGCCAAGGTAACAACCACAATACCTAAAGTAAACAATGACACCAACAAGAGTAGACCATGGACTTTTAAACCTCAATGAACATTCACTCCTTTGGGTAAACCTCTTGAGACTATTTTAAATACACTCTTGGATAAAAAAGTTATTACAATTCCTAATTCAAAACCATGGGAACCAGAAGTCAAACCGAAATGGTGGGATGATAACTCTTATTGTGTCTTTCACAAGAATAAGGGACATGAGACCAATAATTTTGTGAAGATTAAACATGTTATACAAGACCTTATTGAGGGGGGTAAAATCAAATTGGAGGGACACACCACTAATGAAGACCACACGACATTCAAAAAATCATTCCCTAATTATGAGAAAGGGGAAGCATCTAAAGGAAAAGGAAATGAAGTAAACTACACCTACTCCAATAATGATAATGTGATCAACATGTTGGACATTAAATATGAATCAATTAATGTGATCACTATCATAGGTATTAAAGACACATCTTCACAATCAAATGCAGTGACTCAAAGTCAAGCACAAGTCACAATCAAAGGACCTAGTTCCTCATCAAAACCAGCAACATCTTCCAAGGTACCTATTATTACTATTTCCAAACCAGCAGCAGCAAGACAAACAGTTACCATTCCAGCATCAAACTATAACTTGGTGGATCAATTGCAAAGAACCTCTGCTCAAATTTCCATCTTTGAGTTACTTAAAATCTCCTCAGTGCATAGGGAAGTTCTTGAACAAGCCCTACATTCTGCAAATGTGCCAAAAGAAATTGATGTAGACAAATTCCAACCAATGGTAAATCATATCTCAGCACCACACTATCTCTCTTTTTTAGAACAAGGTGACAAATCATTGACACATCCACATAACCAACCTCTACACATTTAAGTCCTAATTCACAAATCCTGTGTCAGACGTGTATTGATAGATGGAGGCACAGGGTTGAACATTTGTACTCTCAATCTAATCAAGAAGTTGGGTCTCTTAGAACAAACTATTGATTCAAGAAGTAAGATCACTATCAAAGCTTTTGATGAAGAATAAAGATCCTCTAAAGGTCTCATTGTTCTACCAATCAGAATAGGACCAGTTGAAAGAAATGTGATATGTCAAGTTCTAGATCTACCCTTGGCTTACAACATACTATTAGGGAGACCTTGGAACCATGAAATGCAAGCAGTACCATCTACTTACCACCAGTGTATCAAATTCCCACATAATGGGGTGGAAGTAACAATTCTTGCAGATGCCAGTTTACTCGCAACAATGTTAAAGCAGATAGTATGGCCCCTCATAGCAAGGAAGTTCCAAAAGAAACTATACCTGAAACTACTAAAGACATGGTTATGAGAAGCTTTGGAAAGACATTAAAGATTGAAGAAACTAGTATGGGAGAATACAAGCTAGACATGACCCCATCATTGATAGAACTTCCAGTGTCTCCAAGATCTTATGGGAAACCTTCCTCGTCTTTCACACCCACTACATCTAAAGAACCAGAAACTCACAAAGCAACTGGTATGGTTAAAGCATCTACCTCCCAAGAGGATGAAAAAGAAGAAAAAATAGTCTTGGCTTGGATTTACAAGGGAGAACCAAAATAAAATGAGATAAAAACATGTGGAAATATCCCCAGAAAAGTATGGTAAAGGATATGACCTTCTCAAACAAATGGGGTATAAAGGAAAAGGATATTTAGGAGACAAAGGAAAGGGACTTGTTGAACTTATACACGTGGAATTTATAAATACCAAAGATAAGACAAGACTAGGTTTCAATAATAAATCTGAAAACCCTACTTCAAGAGATGGTCCAATCTTTGATGAAGGAAGTGATGAAGAAGAAGAAACAAAACTAGAAAAATGGACCTATGAGAGATTATTGCATATTGGTATAGAGTATCCCGAATATCAAGGAGAAAGATATGTACCTAGCTTTGAGACACCACAAGATACTCATGTTCCTTTATTGACACAAGCTACTATTCAAGAAGTAGAGGAAACAACAGAAGACACTCCAGAAGTTCCATTGATAAAAACAACTAATTAAGCAACACCCCAACAACAAGATTTACATCCTAACTGGGGAAAGTTGGTCACAATTTCACATGTCCTAGATTTACCACACTTTGATCTACAAGTGGCTAATAGGGTACCTCATGTAACTATTGTTGAGTTTCTGAACAGATCAGATGATGAAATAACAGACTCACATGATTATGAATGGGATGTCCTATCTGATGCTACCATGGACATTGAAGTAGATGTGATTCATAAGTTGGCACCGATATTTCAAAGAGGAGAGAGTTCTAACACTTCCCCTGACACTACTGTTGTTCCAGAATCAGATGAAATACCATTACCTAGAATTTTTGATCAAGAAACTGGTGTTTTACTAGGTCTAGAGGACATTATGAGACTACAAGAAATGAGTTCCATTTTTCTGAGAGAAGAAGAAGAAATCTCAACTGATGAGTCGCTAGAGTTAGGTTCACATATTACTAACAACAACCCTATTAATGACAATTTAACTCTTGATGATCTAAATGCTATAGAAGTTGACCTAACATTACATGTCTTATCAGTTAATAGCCTTGACACTGACACAATGTTGTCCTTACCAAACTCTGATTCATTATCCTTGATAAACCCTGACTTAATTGATTGGATGAATTCATATCCTAATCTTATCATGAACTTCCCTAATAAATACACTTTAGCTTGTTACCTAAATGCTTGTTAACCTTATCCTTCTTCCACCAATGTAAGGAGCATGAACATGTCAGAGGAGGATATCAAGTTTCTCAGTCACAAATTGAAAAATAAAAAGAAGAAAAGAACTGATGGTGAAAACCACGTTGTGGTAGTGTTAGATTCTAAAATAGTAAAAATAAAAGATGTATCTGATGGTGAAAACGTCCCAGAGGTGCCAAAAGATGGGATTCTTGATATCCTCCCTAAGCACTTTCAAGAAAGATCTTCAGTTTTGATAGAACCAACACAATTGGTTAACTTGGACACAGTTGAAGTTCCTCATATTATTCACCTAGCACAATCCTTATCAGAAGAGGAGAAGATACAATTCAGTGAGTTCCTGAAAGAGAAAAAGTTCAACTTTGCATGGTCTTACAAATATATGCTTGGACTAGATCCTAATTTAATAATGCACCATTTATCTATAGCTCCTGTGATCAAACCCATGAAACAAAAACTAAGAAAGATGCATCATCATATTGCATTATTGGTGAAAGCAGAGCTAGAAAAATTACTAAAAACTGGATTCATAAGAGTCATCGCTTATGCAGGATGGATTTCTAATGTGGTACCAGAATCTAAAACAGATAAATCTATCAGGATCTATACATACTTTAGAGACTTAAACAAAGCATGTCCTAAAGATTATTTTCCACTATGAAACATTGATATGATCATAGATCTAACAATAGGCTATCAAATGTACTCATTAATGGATGGTTTCTCAGGCTATAACCATATTAAAATTTCTTTGAAAGACCAAGAGAAGACCGTATTTACATGCGCATGGGGAACCTTTTGCTGGTACATTATGTTGTTTGGATTAAAAAATGCAGGTGCTACATACCAAAGAGCTATGACTACCATATTCCATGATATGATATATAAAAACATGGAGGATTATGTGGATGATACCTTAGCAAAATAAAAAATAAGGACTACTCATATTGAAGACTTGCGGAAGATATTAGATCACATGGAACAATTTCAACTCAGACTTAATCCAAAGAAATGTGCCTTTGGAGTTCAATCAGGAAATTTTCTAGGGTTTATAGTATCAGCAAAAGGAATAGAGGTGGACCCGAAAAAAGTTAAAGCTATACTAGAAATGACTCCTCCATGTAATATTAGTCAAATGAGGACATTATAGGGAAGAGTCCAGTCAATCAGGATATTTATGTCACAACTTGCAAAGAGAGCACAACCTTTTACTAAATTGCTACATAAGGGTGTCACCTTCAAATGGGATGAACATTGTGAAAATAACTTCAAAGAATTAAAAGAGTACCTGGCTACTCCTCATATTCTCATGGCACCCATTCATGGAAAGCCATTACTCCTATACATTTTAGCTATGGCTACATTACTGGGAGTATTACTGGCGCAAGAAGATGAAACTAAAAAGGAAAGAGCAATCTACTATATCAGCAGAACACTAGTATCGTATGAACTCAATTACAACATAATTGAAAAAGCTTTCTTATTAGTTGTCTTTTCATCACATAAACTGAGACATTATATGCTATCACATACAGTAAAGCTCATTACAAAGACAGATCCTTTGAAATACCTCTTAAGCAAGACAGCATTAACAGGAAGACTAGCAAAGTGGGTCCTGATTCTAAGCGAATTTGATATTGAGTATGTGGATAGAAGGGCTATTAAGGAAAAGTACTCACATATAAATTAGATGACTCACCATTTCAAGATGATGCACCTATGATAATTGAATTTCCTGATGAAACAATAATGCATTTAACTGAACATCTTTGGAAGATGTACTTTGATGGTTCTTTCATGCAACAAGGTTCTGGAGTAGGAGTTCTCTTCATTACTCCTCAAGGCTACAAGATTCCCAAGGCATACAAATTAATGTTTCCATGCACCAACAACATTTCTGAATATGAAGCATTAGTGAATGGTCTTAAATTGGCTATGGAATGGAAGATCATAGAGTTACATGTGTATGGTGACTCTCAGCTTATTATTAATCAAGTGAATGGAGACTATCAGACCAAAGATGAAAATTTGATGTCTTATAAACAACTGGTTGATGACCTAAAGAAGTACTTTGTCTTTGTCACATTCCAGCAAATACCAAGAATAGAGAATAAAGCTACAAATGTTATGGCTACACTGGCATCCATGTTACAATTAGAAGAACACCAGTTCTTCTATGACTTCTTGGTGGAAGAACTATCCTACCCAGATTTTGATACCCCTGAGTACCAAATCATTTGTGCTTTGAATACCCAAGACCAATCCCGGTACACCAAACTTATTTCCTATCTAACTGACCAAACTTTACCTGATAGTTTATCAAGGAATGAAAAATGAGCCTTAATTAGGACAGCATCATGTTATGTCCTCATTACTAATAACTTATATAAACGAGGTCTCGACAGTACACTTCTTAGGTGTTTAGAACAAGAAGAGTCGGATCGCGCATTGAAAGAAGTCCACGAAGGTGTATGTGGTTCACACTCAAATGACTTTTCACTAGCTAAGAAACTGCTAAGAGTAGGCTATTACTGGCCCACGATGGAAAAAGATGCTATTTTATTTTCAAAGACATGTCATAAATGCCAAACACATGGAAATCTCATCCATTCTCCTGCTAGAGAACTCATAGCATTCATAACACATTGGCTATTTCAGCAATGGGCCTTTGATTTGGTTGGACAAATATATCCTAATTCTTCAAGTGGACACAAATACATCATTATAGCCACTAATTATTTCACTAAGTGGGTCAGAGTCATGTCACTGATCAAAGCCACTAGAAAAGAGGTGGCTATGTTTATCTTGAACTACATTCTTTGTAGATATACCCTCTTCAATTGTAACAGACAATGGGGGCCAATTTAAAAACCAAGACATCAAAGACCTTTGCACACAGTTTCACATTACTCAACATTGTTCCTCAATCTATTATCCTCAAGGTAATGGACAAGATGAGGCATCTAACAAGAACATTCTTAAAATCCTACCCAGAACTGTGAGTAAGTCTGGCAGAGACTAGCATTTACAATTAAATATGACACTTTGGGCCTACAGAATAAGCATTATAACACCAACTGGAGCCATGCCATTTTCCCTAGTCTATGGTACTGAGGTAGTATTACCTATTGAGGTTGAAATCCCATCTTTGCGGGCATCTATACAAGGGCTTGTTACTGACAAACAATACTGCATTGATAGGGTAAATTCTTTAGACTTACTTGATGAGCGCAGGCAACAAGCGTTCAATCATCTGAAAGTGTACCAAATATGCGTGCCAAAAGGGTACAATAAAAAGGTCAAACCATGACACTTTCAAGTGGGGGATCTCATTCTAAAAGATAATCCTAAGAAACAGCCCAACAAAGAATAGAAAGGGAAGTTTGAACCCAACTGGCTGGGACCTTATGTCGTTACTGTAACTTTTAGGACTGGAGCTTATCAGTTAGCTACACCTGAGGGAGATGTTCTTCTTGATCTCGTTAATACTCTAAATCTGAAGTGGTTCTACGCTTGATGTCTGGCTAGCAGATCCCATGCAGTGAAAATCTCAGAAAATACCACAAAAAAATCAGAAAATTAATCTTAAAGAAATCCAAAATAGTGGAAAAATTCCTAAAAAAGGTATATCCTTGGTGAAAACTTGGCAAACAGGCGCCTTGATACTACAAAAAAAATAGCAAAAATAGAAAAAAAATTGAAAAAGAATAAAAAAATGCCTTGATGAAAACTTGGCAAACAGGTGTCTTGGTAGAAAAAATAAAAAGCTTTGTCGAGTGTGAAAACCTGGCAAACAGGTGTCACTCGAACTCTATACTATATTTATCAATGTAGCAATGACACTAAACCTTCATACTCGCACATGTGCTATTTGGTAACTCTGATTCCTTATAAATGTCCTATCCTTGCTTGGGATTTGTCTACATTTGCATCTTAGGAATAGTCATTCTGTACTGGGGGCATCTTTGCTAGCATGTTTAGTTTACGTCTGCTAGGTTGTCCTAAGCGTCTTGTCTAGGATGGTTTGCCTCTCAAAATAGTATTTCTCAATGCTTGCACTTAAACGTCACTATCACAAACAAAGGTGTTTCTTCAACACCACCTACCTGTAACATACATCAAACTAGTGTTTCTTGACACTTTAATCCAGAACTTAAACGAACTAGTGTTTTTCAACACTTGAAACAAAAATGAACTAGTGTTTCACAACACTTTAATCAACCAGTGTTTCTAAACACTACATTGGATTACAATTGTTGACAAAGTTAATTGCAATTTTTTATAAATGATGTCATCACATATCTAATCTAACTCATCAAGAGACCAAGATAAACATAATCACATGTGCATCACATCTAAACATCTATCAAAGCAAGAGAACCCATGAACATATCAAAATCAAGATCAATTATCTCAGATATATTAGATATGGATCAAGTCAAAAATATGGAATTGTCTACAAAATAGTATCAGAGTATCGAGTGAATCAAATATACATGTATAAATATCATCGTACAAAAGACTGATCTCAGAAAGATCAAGATATACAAAATGATCTCAAAAATATGACAATATGCAATATCAGGTCTGACTACCACCCTCTCCCTGATCTGGAGGAGGAGGAGGTGGTGGTATAAATGGAGTTGGTGGAGGCATGGCCCCCTTGGACTGCTGAGCCATCTGTGAATATAGTGGTGCTCTTTGACCCTCTGGAACCACAACATGATATAATCCTAAATAATAAGCTGCTCTTTGTCCCTAGTGTGCCGCAGTGCGAGCCTGTATGTCTCTCTCTGCTCTCAAATGCTCAAGTTGTGCATCCCTGTCAGTATGCAAGGCCTCTAAGGTCCTGATCCTCACTCTAAGCTACTCATGCTCACACTCACACTAAGACAATGCATCTCCATCTCTGCCTAAAGAACCTCTACCTGAATCCTGTCCAGATGGCCTATCCTGTGGCCTGACCTGCTGAGTGTCTTGCTGACACTGCCTCTATCTCTACTGATGTCTAGTCAAGATAGGACCAGGATCCCTCTGGGGAGAAATGAATATAAATCAAGTTCACCTCCCACTACCATCGGTGCTCTCTCTACCACCCACTGTACCTCCACCCCTATCATCTGCATCATCCTGATCGTCAGACCCTATCCCCTATCAGGAGGAGGGTGCCTCCCACCATGGCTTCCACCATCCTTACCACCATCTCTCCCCACAGCTCCTCTCTCTCTCTGTACTCCCCCTCGGCCTCAAATAGGACGATTGTCAGGGGGATCATAATCTAGTGGATCCTTAATCTGTGGAATGGCCTCATCAGGCGCTATGAACTGTGGAAACAGATACTATAACATTTGAGCGTGGTACCCATCAGAACATCCTACATCTACTACCTTAGGCTGCAGATCCCAAGGTACTACTACCATATCTCTAATAGCTCTCTGTCCAGTCTCATATATCAACTAAGGACCCCCATAGTGGTATCTCATCTCAGATCCGTGCATATATAGATATATCCTGGCACCTACCCTACATACAGTCGTACTGTCTCAATACCCTTGTGACTAAGAATCTCTCAATGACATATCTGGTCATGTCAATCATGTACCTGCTCTGAAAATAATAAGGCACCTGGCACCTATCTGATAACCACTCCTCACAATCAAGGTAGGGTCTCCATACTACTACAGTCATATCATCTAGAAGATGACCCCAATACTCCACCTTGCCCTGATGGGGCTGTTGTATCCAACCTGAGTATATATACACATATGGCTTCTTTGCTAACCACTGCCTATCGACTATCGGTTGTGTAACTAGGATATGCTCCCAGGCCCAGATCTGAAGAACAAGGATGCCAATTGTCATACTCTGCGAGTACTGATAAACAATCTCATGCAACTCTCTGTACATGTAAGCGAGTATACAACTGCCCCATGCAAATCTACGTCTCAAAACCATCATCTTCTCAAGCATATCTACCCAACCGACCATGAATCTGTGTTTTCCTCGATCAGGCATAAGGACACCTCTGATCAATCTGGCCAGGTATACAAGAAGCCTCTCATAGTGATCACACATAATCCCATGTAAGGTAATGAAGAGTAATGGTTTCATCCTCAAAGAATCATCATGTCTTGGAAATCGCTTAAATAGAGGTGGAATCGAACTACACCTCTTGACCCATAACAGGATTCTAAGTATCCGCCACATATCCTTCAGTGTAACAGTCATCTCTCTAGTAGGTAGATGGAAGGTGTTGTGCTTCGAATGCCATCTCTCGGCCAGAGCATTCAACAACCCCTCATTTACCCTAATATCGGGTAAATCTCTCAAAGATAATAAACCAATGCGAGCCACTGACTCAGCCTCGTCATCCGTCAATGATCTCGACAGTGTAAGGACATGACCAGGGTACGGTCCTTGAAAAGAGACAACCTCAAAAGGAATCTGATCACGATATGCAGAAAAGTTCAAACTCAGTATTTTATCTAAGGTAAATAATCAAATACATACTCAACTAAGTGATTTGACCATCAGACAGAGAAAAATAGACAAACTTGCAGAAAAATTAACTCAATTCCCAGAAATGATCATGTTTCCACAGGGTGTGATCCCTTTCATGTGATGTGATCCCTGATTCCTGGGATGCAATGGGGCATCCAGGAAGTGATCTTTCTTTTCTAGGATGCGACACAGGATGTCGCATGCGACCCTGTTTCAACAAGGTGCAAAAAACTTGAAAAACCTAAATTTTACTACCGCATGCGATTAAAAACCTAAAACGGGGTGCGATCCTAAATTTACAGGATGTGAACCTCAATTCTAAAAATGACGCAAAACTAAAATGCATATATCTTGAGCAAAAATGCATAAAATTGAAAATTGCAAATTTGACAAGCTAGGTTTATGAGCACTTACTGGAGTTGGGTAGTCAGTTGGACACTGATGTCAAAAAATGAGCTTGAAACAATGCTTCTTCACGGGGACCACCATCTTCTCTGCAGAGCTCTCTGAATTACCAAGGTTAAAAGTGAAAATGAGTGAGTAAAAAGTGAATTTGGACCTATATATTTGACTTTTTGAGATATTTAGGAGCTCTGGAACTCCTCCCAGACAAATGATACTCATTTTTTTCTCTTTTTGATCATTCGGGAATGAAATCAAACTCACAGACGATGTTCTACATAGTACAATAAAACTTTTCTGAAAGTTACCAAAAATGCAAAATTGCTCCATATGTTTCAAAAATGATTTGCAAGCTTTACGCAATCAGTTTTTTGGGTTCCATATTATCAAATTGCACATTATTCATCAAAAATCTTGGTCAAACATTATTTTATCAAACTCAACACTCACATTTTAATGTGCTTAACTTGGTAAAATTATATTTTCTCTAAACACACCTTCGTTTAGCCACTTCTTCTAAATTGATTCTTTTTTTATTCAATCGATCAGTTCAAGTGATACAACATTCTACAGGGGGATTTATTCTTTTTCTTTGATTTTGTTCCCAAGGGGGCATGATCACACTAAAATCAATCAAATTCTTGCTCGAAACAACATTAAAATGACTTCATTATCAAACAAACTAAAGGCATGACAGTTCCTTGACTAAGTCAGGACTGTTGGATTGAAGGCTTCAGTTCTCACAAGCTGGTTATCCTATGTCTACTTTTTCTTAGATTCTTATTAAGCTCCTGGCATCTTTGTACTGACCTTTGTTCGATCAATTTTGAAGTCGGTATTATCAATTTTTGGACGACAACCAAGTTAAGAATTTGTATCTTTAAGATCTTTTCTTATTGACCTTTATTCGATCAAGTTCAAAGTCAATTCTATCAGTTTAGTTCAATCAAGTGTGAGACTGATCTCATCAGACATTTCGTTCGATCAAGTGTGAAATTATCAAACTTTCTGAAGTCAACATCAAAAACTTTCTCTGAATCAATGCGCTGCTCGCACATCTATTCAAAGAGGGGAAAATGTAACCACTCTAATTTGGTCTACTCTAACCATAGACCTTATTTTCCCTAAGTGTGATCGTACCCCTAATTATGTCAAGAAAATTCTTCAATTTATTGGCGTAATTCGTTAAATGAAATTTATCTCCTAAGTGGTTTTAATCACTAAATCAAATTAATTGCCTTAGCCAATTAAATCAAATAAATCAAAATAATTGAATTAAATAAAAAACAATTCAATTCAATTAAAACAATTCTAAATATGGCTAAAGTAATTAATAAAAGGGAATTAAATAAATCCCCAAATTACATTCCCATTTACAAAAGGGAAAGTCAATTCCCTAACCAATGGGAGTGAAATCACTTGGATCACCTCACATGGATCACCAAAGATTCAATCTCCACCTCTCCTCCACTTTCAATCTCAACCTCTCATTCACCTAATTCTTCTATAAATAGAATGAATTTTAAGCTCAATGGGCCCCTAATTTTAGAAGTAAACTCATGTTGCTAGCATTCTTAGAAATCTTTATGTATTTTAGAGTAAATCTTGATTGAATTGTTATAATCTTCAATTTCAAAGCTAAAATGAACCATTTCTTGAGCATTTAGGGTAGTTTTCTTTGAATCTTTCATTCTAAGTCGTATATCACTGATTAATGCATAATCTGAGGGCAAATATAGCATTCTTCACACTCCTCTTAGATAGGAAGCAATAAGTCAATTTTAGTATTTGATTTGATGGCTTATTTTATGTTTTGCACTAATGTAATGACTTATTGAAGTGTTGTGTTGCAGCTTGCAGGAACCACAAAATACACATAATACTTGCCAATGTGGATTACAAAGATGGAACACTGACCACCAATGGTCCACACACATCCCAAGACAAGATCCAAATAGTAAATGTGCAACAAGAATTTTGAATACAGAAGTCAGATTCAATAGAAACACAACATTGAAAAGCTCGGTCAAGAAGAAACAAGCATCAATTTCACTCGGCATAGGAAGGAACGCTCGGCCAAAACGGGGCAGCTCGGCTAAAATAGGAACTCAGCCAACACTAGACAACTTGGCACATACTACAGCTTGACAAGAACTGCAACTCAGCACTTACTAGAAAAATGAACAAAGATGAGCAGGATAGTAAGGCAACCCAAGATGGTCCTGCATGACAAAGTGACATACTTGATGAGGCTATTTCTAGGAAGTCTATGTGTAAATTCTATGGAATGGTTCTCTAAACTAACACCTAGTGTACAAACATTTGATGAGTTAACTCAAATATTTATCCAACACTACTCCTATAACATACAACACAATGTTACCATGATGGATCTTTGCAATACAAAACAACAAACAGGTGAATCCTTCACACACTTTTTGAAACGGTGGAGGAAAATATTTGCAAGGTACTCAAGACAAATACCTGAATCTGAAAAGATGGAGATCTTTATAAACAACTTAGTACCTAAAATGAATTACATTCTACAAATGCAAGATTCTCTCAGTTTTGACAAAATGATAAAGAATGTCATCCGTATTGAAGAAGTTATGGTCAAGAAAGGGGAAATCACGCTCCAGACTGACAATAAATCCTCTAACAACTATAACAACAAACCTAAATGGTGGAACAAGAACAAAAATGTTGTTAATGATGGAGTGGTGGAAGCCTTTAATGCGAACGTGAAATCAACTATGTTTAATCTTACAAACAACCTACAAGCAAGAAAAGAAGCTAAGGCAACAACAACAATAGCATGAGAAAACATTGATGCCAAAAAGAATAAGTCACGGATGTCTAGACCACATTGAAAATTTACTCCATTGGGAGAACCACTTGAGATAGTTTTGAAGACTCTCTTGGATAATAAAATCATCACTTTATCAGAGTCAAAACCATGGGAACCAGAAGTAAAACCAAGGTGGTGGAATGATAACACCTATTGTGAGTTCCATAAGAATAAAGGACACAAGACTAATGATTGTGTTAAACTCAAACACGTTATACAAGATCTCATTGACAGAGGCAAGATCAAAGTAGAAGGACATACAGCTAAAGAAGATAACATGACATATAATAAACCATTTCCCAACTATGAAAAAGGATAACACTCTAAAGAAAAAGGAAATGAAGTCAATTACACCTATTCTCATAATGATAATGTGATCAATATGTTGGACATAAATAAAAAATCAATCAATGTGATCACTATCAAAGGTGTCAAGGACAATTCGACACATTCAAATGTGGTAAAACAAAGCCAAGCACAAATCATGATTAAAGGGGTTAAATCCTCATCCAAATAGGAAACATCATCTAAACCACCTATTGTCACAATTCCTAAATCAGCAACGTCAAGACAAATGGTTCCTACACCTTATGCTAACTACAAATTGGTGGATCAATTACAAAGAACCTTGACTCAAATCTCTATATTTGAGTTATTGAAGATCTCTTCAGTGCATAGGGAAGTTCTTGAACAAGCCCTACATTCTGCTAATGTTCCAAAAGATATGGATGTAGACAAATTCCAAGCAATGCTCAATGACATATCAGCTCCACATTATCTCTCTTTTTCAAAAGAGGATGATAAATCTTTAACTCATCCCCATAATCAACCCCTTCACATTGAGTTTCTGATCCATAAAAATTGTGTAAAACATGTATTGATAGATGAAGGTGTGGATTTGAATATATGCACTCTCAACCTAGACAAAGCATTGGGATTTTCAGAGCACACAATTTATTCAAGCAGTAAGATAACCATCAAGGCTTACGATGAAGAGGAAAGATCATCCAAAGGACTAGTCATTTTAACAATAAGAATAGGACCAATAGAATGAGATGTGATCTGTCAAGTTCTTGATCTACCATTGGCCTATAACATACTACTAGGGAAACCTTAGATACATGAAATGAAAGCAATGCCATCTACTTACCACCTATGTATCAAATTCCCACACAATGTGGTAGAAGTAACAATTCCTGCAGATTTAAGTTACACTTGCAACAACATCAAGGCAGATAGTATGGTTCCTCACAATATGGAAGTTCCAAAATAGTTCCCATCCAAAACCTCTAAAGACATGGTGATGAGAAGATTTGGAAAGACATTAAAACTTGAAGAAACTAGTATGGGGGAATACAAATTAGATACAACACCATCCTTGGCTAAAATTCCTATATCTCTGAGATCATATGGGAGACCTTCCCCATTTTTTAAACCCTCAACATCAAAAGGAAAATACATTCATGAACCAACTGGTATGGTTAGAGCTACAACCTCTCACGAAGAAGAAAAGGAAGCTAAAGTAGTCTTGGCTTGGCTCTACAAAGAGGAAAAGAGAGAAAATGAAGTAAAACATGTTGAGATATCCCCAGAAAAATATGGCAAAAGTTATGACCTTCTCAAAAAAAGGGGATACAAAGGAAAGGGACCTTTAGGAGATAAAGGCAAGGGAATCATTGAGCCTATCCATATGGAATTCAGAGATACTAAAGACAAAATAGGGTTGGGTTTCAATAACAAATTAGAAGCCCCTAATTCAAGAGAAGTTCCAATCTTTGATAAAGGAAGTGATGAAGAAGAAGAAGTTGAAATCATACCCTAGACATATGAAAGATTATTGCATATAGGTACCGAAGATCCAAGATACCAAAGAGAACGCTATGTACCTACTCATTTTGAAGAACAACTAGACCATCATGTTCCCTTGTTGTCACAAGTTAATATCCAAGAATTAGAAGAGGAAGAAGAAGAAGAAGATTCGCTAGAGGTTCAGCAAGAAGGAGGATACCATGAAGAAATGCATCAAAAACCAAAAAAAGAAAGGAATAGGAAAGAAGAAGCAAGTAGCTCAAACACTCTTGAGGAGTCATCTTCTGTAAGAAAATAGCAAAGTATACATCCTAAATGGGGGCGATTGGTGAAAAATTCACATGTCCTGGATCTACCACACTTTGATTCACAAATGGACAATAAGGTACACCAGATAACTATTATTGAATTTCTAAATTGATCTAATAACAATATCTCAGACTCACATGATTATGAATGGGATCACATGTGTGATGCTACCATGAATATTGAGGTAGACGTAATCCATAAATTTTCACCTTTATTGGAAAGGAAGGAGATTTCTAATACTACACATAATACAAGTGTGGTCACAGAATTGGTTGATAGGGTGATACCTAGAATAATTGATGAAGACACTAGCGTCTTAATGGGACTAGAAGAATTCTAAAGAATGCAAGATATGAGTTCCAATATGATAAGAGAATAAGGAGAAATTTCTAATGATGAGTTGCTAGATTTAAGTCCACATAACACTAACAACGACACTAATAATGATGATCTGACTCTTAATGATCTAAACAATATAGAAGCTAACTTAACAGAACTTGTCTTGTCTATTAATATTATTTACATTGACACGATGTTGTCTTTAAAATCCTCTGAATCACTATCCTTGGTCAGCCTTGAAATTATTGATTGGACAGACTCAGAACCTACTCCTATCATGAACTTTCCCAATGAATACACTTTGTCATGTTATTTGAATGCTTGTGAACCCTATCCCTCTTCCACCAATGCAAGGAGCGTGAATATGACAGAAGAGGATATCAAGTTTCTTTTCAAACATTGAAAAGTAAAAATAAAAAAAGAACTAATGGTAAAAACCATGTTGTGGCAGTATCAGATTCTAAAAAAGTAAAAATAAAAATAAAAGATGTATCTGATGGTGAAAACCTCTCAGAGGTGCCAAAATATGAGATTATTGATATCCTCTCTAAGCACTTTCAAGAAAGATCTTAAGTACTGATAGAACCAACACAACCAGTTAATTTGGGAATGACAGAAGTTCATCAATTTGTCCATCTGGTGCAATCTTTATCAGAAGAAGAAAATACATAGTTTATTGAGTTCCTTAAAGAGAAAAAGATCAAATTTTCATGGTCTTACACTAATGTGCCTAGACTAGATCCTAAATTAATAATGCATCACTTATCTATAGCTCCTGGGATAAAACGTGTCAAACATAAATTAATAAAGATGCACCCACACGTGGCATTGTTGGTAAAATCAGAGATAGAGAAAATCTTAAAAGTTGGATTCATAAGGGTCATCTCTTATGTAGGATGAATTTCTAATATAGTCCCAGTCTCTAAAGTAGATAAGTCTATTAGAATTTGCACAGACTTTAGGGATCTAAAAAAATCTTGTCCTAAAGATGAGTTCCCACTACCAAATATGATATGATTATAGACCTCATGGTAGGATATGGAATTTATTCACTCATGGATGGATTTTTAGGCTATAAACAAATAAATATTTCTCCTGAAGACCAAGAAAAGAAAACATTTACATGTGCATGGGGAACATTTTGCTGGAATGTAACACCATTTGGGCTAAAGAATGTCAGAGACACATATTAACGAGCTATGAAGAGAGTCTTCCATGACATGATATATAAGAACATGGAAGACTATGTGGATGATACCTTAGCCAAGTGAAAGATAAGAAAAAATCACATCGAAGACTTGAGAAAGATACTATATAAAATGGAGCAATTTCAATTGAGGCTCAATCCAAAGAAATGTGCATTTGGAGTCCAGTTAGGGAAACTCTTAGGGTTTATTGTATCAGCTAAAAGAATTAAGGTGGACCCAGCAAAAGTGAAATAAATAATGGAAATGCCACCCCCTCATAACATTAGTAAAATGAGGCCTCTCCAAGGAAGACTCAAGTCAGTCAGAAGATTCATGTCTCAACTAGCAGATAGAGCGCAACCTTTCACAAAATTGTTACATAAAGGAGTAACTTTCAAATGGGATGAATAATGTGAAAATAATTTCAAGGAATTAAATGATTATCTAGCTAATCCTCCTATCCTAATGGAACCTATTCATGGAAAACCATTATTACTCTATATTTCAGCTATGACTACATCCCTTGGAGTATTGCTAGCATAAGAGGACAATACCAAGAAGGAAAGAGCAATTTATTATATCAGTAGGACATTGGTGTCTTATGAACTCAACTATAGTATCATTGAAAAGGCTTGTCTAGCAGTTGTTTTTACATCCCAAAAGTTGAGACACTACATGCTTTCACATATAGTAAATCTTATTACAAAGATTTATCCTCTCAAGTACCTCCTGGGTAAAACAACATTGACACGAAGGATAGAAAAATGGGTCTTAATACTTAGTGAATTTGATATAAAGTACGTAGACAGAAAGGCTATTAAACGACAAGTGCTAGCCAATCAACTAGCTGATTCACCATTGCAAGATGCAACACCATTGATTATAGAGTTGCCAGATGAGACAATAATGCACTTAACATAATATCCATGGAAGATGTACTTTGGTGGTTCTTTCACACAACAAGGATCCAGAGTAGGGGTATTGTTTATCACTCCTCAATTTTACAAGATACCTAAGGTATACAAAATGATGTTTCCATGCACCAACAACATCTAAGAATATGAAGCATTGGTAAACGGTCTCAAGCTAGATATTGAATAGAAAATCATAGAGTTACATGTATATGGTGACTCTCAACTCATCATCAATCAATTAAATGGAGAATATCAAACAAAATATGAGAAATTGATGCCCTATAAGGAGATGGCAAAAGATTTGAAAAATTACTTTGTGTTCATCATGCATTTCAACAAATTCCAAGAACAGAAAATAGAGTTGCAAATGCAATGGCAACGCTAGAATCCATGTTACAACTGGAGGAACATCAATTCCGCTATGACTTCTTGGTGGAAGAATTATTCTTTCCCTCATTCAATACACCTAAATCCCAATTTATTTGTTCCTTAAACCCCCAAGACCAATCTAGGTATACCAACATAAATACCTATCTTATGAATCAAACCTTACCTTATGGCCTATACAAAAATGAAAAATGATCCTTAATTAGGAGAACATCGCGTTATGTACTCATTACTACTAACTTATATAGACAAGGTCTTGATAGAATGCTACTTAGGTGTTTATAACAAGAAGAGTCAGATCGCGCATTAAAAGAGGTCCATGAAGATGTATGTGGATCACACTCAAATAATTTTTTATTAGCTAAGAAACTTCTAAGGGTCGAATTTGATTGGCCTACAATAGAGAAAGATGTAGTTCAATATGCCAAAACATGTAAAAATTTCAAAAACATAGAAACCTTATTCATGCTCCAGCTAGGGAACTTATACCATTTATAACACATTGGTCATTCCAGCAATGGGCCTTTGATCTTGTTGGACAGATATATCCCAATTCTTCAAGTGGACACAAATACATCATCCTGACCACTGAGTATTTCACAAAGTGGGTTTAAGTAGTGTCGCTAATCAAAGCCACTAGAAAACAAGTTGCTATGTTAATCTTGAACTAAATCATCTGTAGGTACGGGATACCCTCATCTATTATAATAGACAATGGGGGTAGTTCAAGAATTAAGATATTGAAGACTTTATGCACAGTTTTACATTACTCAACATTGTTCTTCAATCTATTATCCTCATGGTAATGGACAAGCTGAAGCTTCAAGTTATAACATTCTAAAAATCCTACATAGAACTGTGAGTAAGTCTAGTAGAGACCAGCATTTGCAATTGAATCCAGCACTATGGGCTTATAGAACAAGTATCAGAACACCAAAAAGAGCCACACCATTTTCTCTAGTCTACAGTGCAGAGGAAGTATTACCAATTCAAGTAGAAATTCCTTCTTTGTGAGTATCTCTTCGAGCTCTTGTCACAAATGAACAATACCACATAGATAGGGTTCAAGCACTAGAACTGCTAGATGAGTGTAGACAACAAGCATTCAATCACCTGAAATTCTATCAGAAAAGGATGTCAAAAGGGTACAACAAGAAATTAAAGCCACAAAAAAAATCAAGTGGGGGATCTCATTCTAAGAGAGAATCCTAAGAATCAACCAAACAGAGAACAAAAAGGAAAGTTTGAAGCCAACTGGTTGGGGCCTTTTATTATCACAAAGGCTTTTAGGATAGAAGCTTATCAGTTAACTACACCTAAAGGAGATGTCCTTCCTGATCCTATCAATACTCTACACTTGAAGCAATTTTATGCTTGACATCTAGCCGAAGGGCTTGTACAGCAAAATTAATCCTGAGAAAATACCAAAAAAAGCAAAAATTGATCCTAAAGAAAGTAAAAAATAGAGGAAAAGAGAAAAATAAAAAATAGTGGAAAAAGTCTTGAAAAAAGATATTCTTGGTGAAAAGATGGCAAACAGGCACCTTGATACTAACAAAAAAAGAGAAGAAAAGAAAAAGTATAATTTTTTTTTGAAAAACAAGAAAAAGTGCCTTGGAAAAAACCTGTCAAATAGGTGTCTTGGTAGCAAAAACAAAAAATTTCCAAGTGGTGGAAACCTGGAAAATAGGCGTCACTTGTACTCAGAGCTCCATCTATCAATGCACCACTTACACCAATCCTTCACGCCCGTCATATCTTTGCTATCAACTAAATTTGAATTCCTCTTGAATGTACTTTCCTTTCCTAGAATTTATTTGTATTTGAGTCTTAAGGATAGTCATACTGCACTAGGGGCATCTCGGCTAGCATGTTTGGTCAGCAGTTGTTGGTTGCTAAGTCATCCTAGGTCCTTGTCTAGGAAGGTTTGCCAATACAAACAATATTTCTTAATACTTTAATCAAAACATCACTATCACTATCACAAACAAACAAAGGTGTTTCTTAAACATCACCTATCTATAACTGACATCATACTAGTGTTTCTCAACATAATCAAACAATGTTTCTCAACACTACATTGGATTGCAATTGTTGATATTATCTCACTCACTTAGACACATAAATACATTGTTAAAATCCAAGTTGCAATTGATGATTTCTCTAGTATGATTGAAAAATAAATCAAAGGTGTCCCTAAACACCACATAAACACATATAGATTGACCTTGATTTGATCATGACTCTTTTCATATTCCAATGATGTTTCAAACTAGGGGATGGTAAATAGTTATGAATTTTATTTGTCTAATTATCAATTGTTGCTTGTTATGTATTATGAGTTACTCCATGATGTCTATTAAATGACAAAGATTTGCAAGGTCAGGGGGCATAACATTTTATTGGTTTTCTACATGTGGTGATTGTTTCAATGATCCTATAAATTTTACCTAATTTGGATTTTTATGGTAAGAGTTTCCAACATGAGTGGATAGCCGCATATATCTAGATCCTTTTTATGTGTAAGCTATGGTGAGGTTGAGCCAATTTCCTTGTCTGTTTCTAATCAACTTCTAAAGTAAGGTGTACGATACATTATGTACCCAAGGATATGAATATTAAAGGTCATTGTGGGTTACATATCCTATATTACACATGAACGGAAGATGATTCTTAAAGCAAAAGGAGATAACTGACAAGTCATCTTGGCCTCTATGCCTTGATGGTTAGGTTTATTTTTGACATTGCATCCAATAAAAATAGTATTCATACTTTCATGATACTTTCTTGGTATTAGTAACAGTTGTACTAATCGATGATGTTCATTACACAAACAACCTATGATGATAAAATTCTAAAATGTAAAAATATCAGTGACAGTCCTAGAAGTTTGCATTTAGTTTCATTTAAGTTTGCATGATTTATTTAAACAACATAAGTACTTGAGCTCAAAATGGTTTCCTGGTTCATCCAAATTCCAAGTTTGACTACTTAATCTGTGTTACTGATATATTCATGTCGTTGCATATCCATTGCATTCATTTTGCATTCATAATGGGAAAAGAGGAAAATACAAAAAATAAAGCATTCAAGTGTTGAATTTTTACATCCTAAGTGTGTCCTTACATATATGCATAAATAAAATTTAAAAAAAAAACAAACATTTGAATATCCACAAAGAATCATCTAACACATCTATATATCAGTAATAATCAAAGAGCATAAATGATTTCATCACATGAATATACTCTAAATCATCATAAGGACCAAGTAGATCATCAAGTGTGAATCAATCTAAATCATATATCATATATCTTAAATCAGGATACCATCAGTTGAGAATCGTGGAGAGTGACATCCACAAGACAGCTTTTCGGACTAGATATGGACATTATGAGTTCACTGTTGTGCCTTTTGGTCTCACGAATGCCCCTGCTGTGTTCATGAGCCTCATGAATGGGGTATTCCGCACTTTCCTTGATAAATTTGTTGTTGTGTTCCTTGATGACATACTGATTTATTCTCGTAATGAGAAGGAGCACGAGGAGCATTTGAGACAGGTATTACAGTGCTTGAGAGATAATCAGTTGTATGGCAGTTTGTCTAAATGTGCCTTCTTCAGAACAGAGGTCCGATATTTAGGCCATGTTATTTCAGGTGATGGGATCTCAGTGGACCCATCTAAGATTGAAGCCATTAT
>MU227421.1:39535-50784 GCA_018584345.1 Thuja plicata
ATTGACATCATTCCCCAAAGAAAGTAGAACTACAATCACAATGGAGGAAAGAAAATGCAAGAGTTACGAAGAAGAGTCTTTTCAGACCACAACATGGAGACCAAAAAGAATCAGTGCTACCATGTCAAAAATCTAAGCGGACTACACAAGGAAAACATTTACGAACAATAGCATAGGTAAAACATAGCATAAAAACAATATATAGAAGAATAGAGATACATATAGAGGAATTGTACAACAGGTTCGATTCCTTTATCACCTTGCACCAACAAAGTAACAAGGGTTGTATAAAAGAATCTAACAAACATTTAGCAAAAATGGTACGGGAGAAGCACAATAAAACATGCAAACACATAAAAGGCTACCATGGAGGACAAACCAGTCAAGTGCATTGCTACTCTCCCCATCTTGGTTTATATCATTTAGGGAAGGTGGGAAACTCGCAAGAGGGACTATATTCAACATAGTAGTAATAATAGCTAGTTCCAAACAATGATCCTCTTGAGAATCATGATGTTTGATACTAGTTGTAATTATTAGTTGTGTGGAAAGCATATGAGGTAAATCAGTATCAAGATCAATAGTCTCATATTCATCATTAGCATCAATAGGATCATCAAGAGTATATTCTTCATCAAGATTAATCAAAATAGAATCTAAGTTGCAAATAGAATCATCGTAATCATTCATCTTAAGATTAACTTCCTCCAACACATCAAGCATAGGCTGGTCAAAAGAAGGTAAATAATTTCAAAGAATGGAGGCACTGGCCCTAGCTTTAGCCTGATGCTTCTTATGACGTTCAATGACCAATTTGTTATGTTTTGTCTTGTTTGAAATATGTTGAGAACTAGGAGGAACAACAATCAATTCCTTCACAGGTTCTATGGGAGGATTAGTAGGACTCTCAGTAGGCTAAAAAGTGATACTAGGAGCTTGATTAACAGAACTAGAAGAAATGGATAAAGGAGGTATGGAAGGTGTAGGCAAAAGACCAGGGTTAAGATCTATCTGAGGCATGCTTAAATCAAGAATCTTACGACGTTTATAGGCTTGATATGAGAAAAAAAGGTTATCAGGTCGAGAAGAACATGAATTAGGTAACGAAGGCCAAAAGAAGTCAAGGGTAGCACAATCCCTAGGCCTAGAAGGTTGATATAAACTATGATTAATCATTTTCACTTCTTCATCATGAATGAACTTAATACACTTGTGGATAGGAGAAGTAATGGCACACATGACACTCAACCAAGGTAAACCAAGCTTAACTTGAAATTGATCAGAGGTAGGGACAACAACAAAGGTAGTGTCCACAATTTTACCACAGAGTTCAACAGGTAAGTTAATAGAACCAAATGATGGATACAGAAAATCATTACAAGTTTGAATCCACACATCCGATGTATCATAATAATCATGTTGTAAGTTCTTCATAAAAATATTTTCTTCAGTGTTGACATTGACTAAGGAAGTAGGATCAACAAGATAAGTACGCGTGGGTATCTTATCAATCCTAGAATAAATTTAGAGGGGACCATCATGAGCCTTAATAGTCTCAGAATCATCAAAGGTGATCAAGAGTTCCCTAGGTCTTTTATCCTTAGGTTGTTTTGAAGGTTTAGATTGAGGTTTCAGTTTAGGTTGAGTTGAAACTTGAAGTTGAGGCTGGGGTGGAGAGACAAGTTGAGGCAAAACAACATGCTCCACATGGTTAACAATATGATTGAGATCATTCATCTTTGAATCATAAACAATATCCACAAAAGATGGCTGAATAATGGTATTAGTATCATGTGCAAGCAAAGGATTCGTATAGATTTGGAGGTTTTGATTAGGAGGAGAGACAGATTTGTTCCCGCTACCATCAAAATTATCAACATATAAAGCATTAGAATCAATTAAATCTTGAACCTTGTGTTTTAGAGAATAACACTTCTCAGTATCATGGCCATTCTGACGATGGTATTGACAAAAGGCTTTGGGATCAAAGGATTTTGATGCCATCATAGTAGGAAGAAGAGGTCCAATAGGAGGCAAATTAATCATATTACCATTTGTTGGTAAACAGATTGTTCTTTTGAATGTAACTCTAAAATACCCAAAAATGTGTAAGAACAATCGAATACAACAGTTGGGAAATAGTTACTTGAGAACCTATTTTCCCTCTGAATTGGAAGGTACAGCTCCCTTATGTGAATAATTTTCGATGAATTATAGTCTTTCCTAACCTAACAGGGGTATGCTCTTAACCCGAGAGCAGGAGAGGTAAACCAAGCCAAATCTAGACAGAAAATAGCTCAGGCAAAGTAAATACAATTCTAAATCTAGCCAATTTTGAGACTTTATTGGTCAGATTAATTCCCAAAGCTGGTAATGCACGGACAACTACTAAAAATGTAGATGCAAGAATGAAAGTTAACAATTCAATGGTATTGAGTCAATCTATATCGTAAGAACATTCACAAAACTTAGAGTAGCAACTGATTTCCCCTTTATTAATTGTATCAAATCTTAATACAAAATTCTGGTTCGAATACAGATTACAAATCTAACTCAAAAGAGAGGTTCAAATCCAATAGAAAGATAAATGAAATGCAATGGAACAGTTAAAGAAATGGCATTCAGACATACACAATTGACTCAGCAACAATGATATTCTTCACACCAAAATTTAGCCGACCTTTATATTGATTTTTGGATTGATACATATAGAGTTCCAAATTGAATCGTTACAAAAAGGAGTAACCAAAACAGCTCAACTTCCCAACCAGAAATGATAACCAAAGGTTTATCCATTACAAAACTTAACCAAAAATAGAACAAGGAGAGAATATATTTATGATTTAGTTTCCTTCCCCTTATCTATTTTGGCCCTATAGGCGAACACAACAGTGATGACTTGGATGAGCTCTTCGTGCATGTTGACGTGGACATTGGTGTAACAGATAAGCCATCTAGAATGTTCTTTGGCTAGAGCCTTGATTGCTTCTATCTGGTCTTTCAGCTCTTCCATAGCCCTAAAGATGCACCCACTCAATTGCTGGAGTTCTGGCACCTTGTCTAAATGAGTCGAAGACTGCTCTACTAAATTGTGCAGATAATCTGTGAATTACTTCTGCATATTGGCCACCCCAACTATTGATTTTCCTTCTCCACTGGCTTGTGATTCCACATGAATTCCTAGGAGGATTTTATAATCTTTACTCTGCTCCTCTTGCACCTTAACATCTGTTTGTTGTAGCCCTTTCTTGGCCTGAATGATCATCTCAATTTTGAATTCCAGACTTTGGAGCCATTTGATCAAGGGCTCATCGCCCTTCTGTAGGATCTTAGCTTTTAGGGCTTCCTTAGTCTTCATTTTTACTACCACATGCAACATGACTATGCATTCTTGGCATCTCACTCTCTTTGCAGTGAGAGTCTATAGATTCTTCTCAATGTTGCTCTTCTCTGTTTCCAGCCTTAGAACAACATTACCTAACTGCTCAATGATCACTAGACCTTCTGACTTGAGCCTCTCAATCCACCTCTTACCAATTTTCCCATAATGTTGATCCTCTTGCAACTTAGCCAGAATGGCTTGGTTCTCAGCAGCACTGGGATCGAAAGAAGTTTGGGTATTGGGGGCACTCGTAATAGGAGTTAGGAGTTGTCTGATGAAATCAGTCATCTAAGCTACTTCTGCCTTGAGCTGAAATTTGGAAGCCTTGAGGTCTTCTAGCTCTTCCTCTATTATCACATTGGTGGACTTCCACCAATCCACTTTAGTATCATGTCGAGCCACACCCATATCAAATGACTGCAATTGAAAGTCAGAAGCTGGCAGATCTTTGAGTCTGCCTTCTTTGGTGGGCATGACTACTTCCATGGTGAAGTGCCCTATCTCTGGATCATGCCCCAGGGTAGACATTGTCTTTACACTCTTCTACTTGCTTGTAGTAGCCTTGGGATAAAAATCCCATGACAGAGTGTCCTTGCTGGGAATTGCTTCCTCCACCCTCTTCCTTTTGCTCTCTAGAGTGTTTGCTATCCATGACTCTGCGCTTCTGACCTTGTTGGCGGAGACCAATTCTTCAATGAACAGCTTCCTAATGAGTGGAGGAGTAGCTTTGGGATGGGAGGCAAATGGATTCACTGAAGCAGGTGAGGAGGAGATCAATTTCACAACCTGAGCTACCTCTTGTTGCTCCCCATCTCTCTTATCAGATTCTGTAGAGGTACTAGGGCTGTCTTCTCCAACTTCAACTATAACAGGTGAAGTCCTCTTTGGATTTTCTTGGGTTGAAGTCTCGGTCGAAGTATCTATAGCAATGACACCAATTGGCTGTTCTGACTCGGTAGCTTTAGAGAGCTCAGCTGCGGACTTAATTTGATTTGTCGGGTCAGCTTCTTCTGTGACTCTGACATCTAGAAGAGGACCTTCCCCACAAGTCTTCTCTAAGAGAGAAGACTTCCCAGGAGGCTCATCACCTCCTCTCAAAGGTTGAATTGATCCCTTTGCAATGGTAGGGATTGTTGCTGAGGAAGTGGTTGCTACACGAGTAGTTTCCTTCGTCGAAGTTCACTGAGCGGGAGGCTTCCTCTCTGAACTCTTCTTGCGGCCTACAGTCCACTCAACCCATTGAGCGGTTCTTTTGTAAATACCCTTCATCAGATTCTATAAGTCACTTACTGCCTAGTCCAGCATAGGCTCTGAGCTGATAGGGGTGGACTTTATTTTCTCCAAGTAGGTGTCATCGTATAGATGATTACCATCATCTTCTAGCCCTTCCACTGCGATGTTAACATTGAACTTTTTGATCTGTTTAATGGTTAGCTGGGCATAGAATCTTTCCCTACTCTCCAGATCATCATTGTAGTTGGCCCAATAGTCTTCAATATCAGGTACATGGTGAATGGCCCAGCTCATCTGTAAGACGTCTCTGGCATAATCAACCGGGTCATACTGTGGCCTCAGAACATCATATGTTGCCAGAGAGAACTTCTTCGAGAATGTTTTAAGGACATTCTTCACCTCTGATCAGGATGCATAGCTATAAGCTTTGATGGCCATTGGGAACTCATAGCCTTTCTTCTTTTCCTCCGAACCGATTAGGTTCACCTGGAGCACTTGCCTCATTACTTCGATCAGCATGATCATGTCTGTAGGGTATCTGGGCAGCTTCAAAGGAAAGTCATCGAAACCTGCAAGACGAAGATATGAGAAATCTCCAAACTAAATAAAATAGCATCTAAATTGGCTTATAAAAGCCATGGCTTCAGGAGAAGGTCTCCTCTTTGGACAACCTTGTAGCTCCCTACACAGTCTCATTGTAAAGGCATCATTAACTGTGAGATAATTAGCATAACTATTTTGTAGTTGCAGAGAAGGGAAAAACTCATAGCTTTTCACATCATCTGGGAATTCCTCTAATCTAGGAAGTCCAGGCCAGATTTGAATCGTAGCTAAAATATATATAAGGACAGAAGACATGTAAAATTCATTCTGGAACTTGGCCCTATTTAGGGCATCTGAGAGATTCTCACTCACCATCAAGGCCCAGTCAATAAAATGATGCTGAGAATAGATTATCTGGACCAGGAAGAAATGTTGTTCAATAAAATTAAAAGCTTCATCCTCACCTCTAATCCTGTGAAGTAATACCAGGATGTCCATGATCTCGGGTTTCAGATTTGTGCCAAATAATGTTTTGGGCAGCTTTCCCTTGGCGCTCTTGGGTTCTTTAAACCATGACTTAATAATTTCTCTTTTCCAGACTGGCCTCTTTGCTGAATATTCAGAAACCACCCAGCTATAAGTCATCTCAGAGTATTCCGCCTACTCTGGGATGTGGAGAGAATTCTGGACAGATTCTCTGTCAATGGAGAGGAGCACCATGTTGTCTGGTAGGAGGATTTGCTTGGTGTCTGGGTTGTATCGGGCTATACATTCCCGGACCAACTCAGGAGCTTGAATGGCTATAGGAAAACTAGCAGCTTCGACTAACCCACTCTCCTTAAGCTTCTCAGTGATAGGGTGTATCTTCTCTGCTCTCAATCTGTTTTGAAAGTTTTGCATGTCGAAGAACTTCAGCGAGGTGTCTGAGATTTTATGCCATTCATAAGTGATGTCATTCATTCTATCGAATCCCACAAATCTAGAAGCCATGTATGTATAATTCACTTTGAAAATTCAAATTTCTCTTCGGAAAATAGAGACGAGGAGCAACTGATCTTAGCTACTTCAAATTCAGACAATTTGGTGAACAACGGTGGTTCCAGTTTGAAATCTTCAACCAATTTTATACTTTTTGAATTATTACCGTTTAACGGCCGACTTCCCGTGCCACACGAATGAGAAGACTTTTACATTAATGAATAAGTCTGTTACAAAGTAAAATGGCCTTATTTGAATTAATTACTTTGCTTACATGCCGTTAGAAAACATTTTTTACTTTAGTAACCGTAATGGTAACTTTCTTGAAGCGGAAAAAAATTACTTTTCCGCTTCTCCTTTGGGCGAAAAAATTCTTTTGGAGTGCTACTAATCTGAAAATCCACCAAAGGAGAATTCTAGCCTATAGGGGTGCCAAAATGATATACATTGATTCCATTGGTCTTTTCATGTGCCGGATCTCTTATGGGATGGATAATCCTTTGAAATTTCTTCAACTAGATAGTTTGGCAGAAAACGTATCCCGCGAGTTGAAACCCACCGGCAGGAGTAGAGGAGAAGCCATTTTCCGCTTTTCTGCCTATGGAAAATTCCATGAAATCTCCTTCATTTGATCATTTCTTTTATTTCCCGTAGGTTCGATATGAATGCTCAAAGCTTTCTTGTCCCTGATTTCTTCAATTTCCATCTTTATTTACCTCTGATATTCTTAAGTCTGTCAATTGCGGAAGGCGCACCCCATATGTGATTTTCTGCCATGGAGAAGCGAAAACTTGATTTCGTGCCAATGCTGCAACTTGAAGATATGAGGCAAAGTATTTCACCTGTATGTGATTTTGAAGTTAGAATCCTTTTAAAACACGACCTTTACCGAATCACGGACCTAACCTACCTGAGAAAATATGATTTTCATACCCAGAATCCCATCGTCTTAGGAAGGAGAAGTCAAGTTAGGGAAATCCGATAAAGGCCTTCTATTCTAAGGAGATTTCTAGACCTAGACTCCGGACTTGCATGAAACTTTCATGACTACTACTACTACACATAAAACATCCATTTTTGTCTTGAGATATAAAGACCAAAAGTGGGGCAACACCATTCAACAATTTACACATAATAGAATGTAAAGATTTAGAAAAAGGAGTAAACATACGATTTAAACGAAAAGCAGTGGATGCAGAAGTGACATTATGGGATGCAAAAACAACTTGATCAGCAACTGCATTTGCTTGCTTATTGATTTTGACATAGTTTTTAGGCTTCTAAAACTTGTTGGGATTAGGAGAAGCATCACTCTTATCAACCAGAACATGAGCCATTGGAGTGTTGCTCTCAAATTGACTCACTTGTAATTGATAATGATTAATCTCTAATATCCTTTTGCAAATTTGAAATAAACATATGTTGAATATCAATATCAGGAACCAGATAAGAAATCTGAGCATATAAATGCTTAAATCTACCAATAAATGTTAGAATAGGAAAGCCCCTATTCTCCCAAGAACACCTGCATGCAAACCTGTCACATGGAAGAAGCAAAGTATAGAAGACAGAAAAACTATGGAGGCCAAAAAGCCAGAGGAGACATCATATGCACAAGAAAACAATATATTAACAATATGTTTCAAGAGAGTACAATGAGATGTGAAAACTCCTTATGAAAACCAAAGAGGTGAATCCTTATAAAAGGAATCACGAAACCCTAAAGAATAATAAGATGCCTAAGTTTAACTTAAGCGTAGAGTGTAATAGACTAATAATTAAATAAATTAATTATTAGCTATAATATGACAACTCTAACACCCCCCTTAAGTGTAACTTAGGGAGAAGCTAAACAGCTAAGGACTAAAAGATGCATGTAAACAAAATGCAAGAAAGGAACTATGGGTCCCGGCAGCTAGGCCTGATCAGGTACCCAAGTATATAAGAAATAAACTAGATGAAGGAAACAAAGCCTCCAATCTAGGAAAAGTCCCAAAGAAAGGAATAAGAAAGAGCAAGAAGCATCTCTGAAACATGAAGCTGTAAACACTGTCAGAAGTAACTGCTAGAACCCCCACTGAAAAAGTGCATGACCAGGTAGAGAAGACAAAGTCTGAAGAGCTGATCAATCGAACACGGGAAGCAATAGAACCAACAGGAGAACCCCCCCATAATGCTGAACAGGGAGAGGGGTGACAGGAACACTGAAATGCAAAGCCAGAAACATCTGCAGGAAGAAGAATCAGAAACACCAACAATGCAAAAGAAGAACAAGCACAGGATAAAGGGCAGTGTCACCAACACACAGTATGGGCTAATGTCATGGAAGGTATGCTCACTTGACAAAGGTGGATGAGCACAAAATGGAAAAACATCATAACCCCCCATGACACTTTATAACTGAGTGCGAGTACAAAAAACACACAAGGTGCTCGAAATCCTAGATATGCAAAAGTAGGCACTTTATCTCAGTGTGTTTATAGAAAAGAAAATGCTATAAAAGAGAAGCAGACAATGCTCAGAAGTCAGAAAGAAGAGTGAGCCAGAAGAACAGAAGAAGAGATCCCAGAACCTGTAGAACCCAAGTAATCTGCCAGAGTATGAAAGAGAAAAATCAAAGGATAAAGAACTTAGAGAAAAATATAGAAAAAAGACCCCTGCAACTGAAAATCTCACTGAACCAGCTTTTTGAAAATATCTGGTTTGCCAAAAACAGAGTCCGGATGAGCAAGATATGGCTCCCAGAAGGCAAAACCAAACATCATACTTTGACAAAAAAATACTCTCAAAATGGCAGAACCCAAAACCCCAACCTCCATCATTAGAAAGAGCTCAGAAAGAGCTTTCTGACAATATAAAGAAGTCAGAAAAATACCTCTGTATGCTCCAAATAGAGCAAAAACAGTGAGGGAGGGTCAAAAAGCTCCAAAAATTTCTCAAAAATGGGTGCCAGTTTTCCAGAGTGGCACAGAAATTTTTTGAAAAAACCCCTTGCGGCACCAAAAACTACCCACTAAGCAGTAAAAACCACCTTCGTACCTTTTGCACTCAAATCTCAGTGTCTCATGCCTCGAAAAGTGTGCCAGGTTCGTACGGCCCTCTTTCCATAAGAAATTTCTCCCAAATGCCTCAGAGGCCAAATAGGTCATGTTTTATATGGATTCTAGGGTTTTTGGGCCTTCCAAACGCAACCGTGAGGTCGGTTTTTGCCCAAAGTGTACCAAAAAAATGAGACTCCCCAGATCCAATAAAAACAATAGAAAAAAGGATGCTTGATCCACAGCTTCAAAAGAACTCGAACAAGCAGCAGCAGAATGGCTCTGATACCATGTTAGAATAGGAAAGCCCCTATTCTCCCAAGAACACCTACATGCAAACCTATCACATGGAAGAAGAAAAGTACAGAAGACAGAAAAACTATGGAGGCCAAAAAGCCAGAGGAGACATCATATGCACAAGAAAATAATATATTAACAATATGTTTCAAGAGAGTACAATGAGATGTGAAAACTCCTTATGAAAAACAAAGAGGTGAATCCTTATAAAAGGAATCACGAAACCCTAAAGGTGAAAAACCCTAAAGAATAATAAGATGCCTAAGTTTAACTTAAGCGTAGAGTGTAATAGACTAATAATTAAATAAATTAATTATTAGCTATAATATGACAACTCTAACAATAAATTCAGTCAATTTCTCTTTAGTATTCTATTTACAATGCATCAAATTAGTCAAGGACACTTGTGGACCAATGTTATTTTGGAACTATTGAATAAAGGTATTGGCAAGTTTTGGAAAAGAATCAATAGAATAAGGAGGCAGGGAACAATACCATTGCAAGGCCTTATCTTGAAAGGTTCTAGCAAAAAACTTGGCTAAAATCCTATGGTCATGAGCATAGTCACTACAAAGGAATTGAAATGTTTGAACATGAGTGACAGGATCTCCCTTACCATTGTAATTTTCAAGATGAGGTATATCATCTTGCTGAGGGACAGGAGCACGAATAATGTCTAGGGATAAAGGACTACCCATGTCACATGTAGGAATACTAAACATAGATTGAGTTAAGGACGCAAGTTGTTGTTGTAAAGAGGACACATTTTGAGCCAAACTAATGATTGTGGAATCATTAGAAGAAATAGGAGGCATAGAAACATTAGGAACACTAGGAAAAGTGTAGGAAGTGGCGGGAATGGAAGACATAGCCGATGGAACACTTGGAACCACAGTTGGAAGAGGATTGGAATAGGTAAAAAGAACACTATGGTAAGAAGGATGTGAGGTAGGTAGAGACACCAGTGGAACACTCATAGGAAGAGATGAAAGTGGAAGATTTGAAGCTAGAGGATTGGAAAATGTAAGATATGAGGTCACTAAAGGAGGAGTATAAGTATGATTTCTAGGTAAAGGAATGAAAGAAGGTTCCACACTAGTGTCAGGAGGAGTAAATCCTAAATATTGAGCTTCTTGAGCTAAAGGTTTAACATTTAAATGCACAAGATGAAATGGTGTTGATGTGTTTAAAGGTTTTTTGGGGGAAGATACTCTTGATGATCCTATTGATTCTAATGATGAATATGAGACTATTGATCTTGATACTGATTTACCTCATATACTTTCCACACAACTAATAATTACACCTAGTATCAAACATCACGATTCTCAAGAGGATCCTTGTTTGGAACTGGCTATTATTCCTATTGTGTTGGATATAATCCCTCTTGCGAGTTTCCCACCTTCCCTAAATGATATAAACCAAGATGGGGAGAGTAGGCAATGCACTTTATTGGTTTGTCCTCTATGGTATCCTTTTATGTGTTTTCCTGTTGTATTGTGCTTCTCTTGTACTGTGTTTGATAAATGTTTGTTAGATTCTTTTATACGACCCTTGTTACTTTGTTGGTGCAAGGTGATAAAGGAATCGAACTTGTTGTACAATTCCTCTATATATATCTCTATTATTCTATATATTGTTTTCATGTTATGTTGTACCTGTACTATTATTTGTAAATGTTTTCCTTGTGTAGTCTACTTAAATTTGCGACATGGTAGCACTGATTCTTTTTGGTCT
The DNA here is from genome assembly GCA_018584345.1 of Thuja plicata. NCBI lineage: Eukaryota > Viridiplantae > Streptophyta > Pinopsida > Cupressales > Cupressaceae > Thuja > Thuja plicata. Next base: position 50,744 of record MU227421.1, read on the forward strand.
CCATGTGGTCTGAAAAGACTCTTCTTTGTAACTCTTGTGTT
>MU227421.1:58652-79137 GCA_018584345.1 Thuja plicata
GTTCTCCTTTACCAAGAGTTTGTGTTGAACTCATACTCTTGCTAAAGTGGGGGCTAAATGTATAGTAAAAAAATGGAAGCACTTCCATAGGAGACTGGTTTAGCCTTCTGAGTGAGTGGTTTGGGGTTATGAAAAGCACCTCTGAATAGGTTCCTGATCTTGACATGGCTTCCTCCCTGACCTGCCTTTCTAACCTCCATTTCCTGACCTAAATTTTGTATTATGGGTCTCTGACCTGTGATCCTGGGATCTGAGGACAGGGTCGACCTCCTAGGGCAGGGTCAAGGTTGACCCTGCCCTAGGATAGGGTCAACCTCAGCCCTGTCCTAGGATAGGGCTGACCTCGACCCTGTCCCAGGGTCCAAATCCTGAGAACTTTTGGTTTCTGGGATGTCGGTCTTCACAAAAAGTTTTCTCCCGCTTCGAGGTCGGTTGTTTCGGGTTCCGAATTGGTTGATTCCTAAATTATATATAATATAGGTCCTCTCCTATGGGTAAAGGCTTAAATGATGATTTAATTATCCTATGTAGGCCTCCTTAGAAGATTGTGCCCTAGTTTCATATAAAAGGGAGCTTTCTCTCTCATTTTCTCTAGGCATTGAAAAACCATGATCAAGCAATTGAAGTCTTCTAATCAAGCATCAAGCATCCTTATGAAGTGAAGTCCAAGCAAGTAATTGAGAAAGATTTGAAGCAAGCATCCATCATTCTCAAGTATCCATTTGCGTGAAGGAGATCCATTGGAGGCCATTGAAGGATTCAAGCCCAAAAAGTGCCCTTTTGGTGATCTCTCCATCCATCTTCTTCCAAAGCCCTTGTCAAGTTCAAGAACCCATTCAAGACTCGGTGTTGGAGATCTACAAGCAAGATATTGAAGACATCCTTCCATTCTACATTCCATATTTTGAAGCATACTTGTGGATCCACTGATTCAAATCCGCCACAAGGACATTACAAGCAAGGTGAATTTATGTGTTTACTTCATTTATCTCTACAATTTCAATTATATTATAAGGTTAATTCCAAAATCGGGGTTTGACCAAGGCAAACCCCTTTCCCCCAACAAACAAATATTTTTTTTGCAGGTACAAGTTCGGGACTGTAAATCTGAGGCCAGATCTGGATACCCTTTTCAGATTTCTTTCAGACTGTGCGAACAGGGACACTTTCGGAGTTGAGTAGATCGAGTTGGAAAAAGTGGTACAGGGTCGACCTTTTTCATAAGATGACATCAAAATGGAAAAATATTTATGGGTTTTGTCCGTCTCTGTGTTCCGATTTGGCATCAACTGTCAGCATCTCCAGAAATAGTCTACAGATCTCAGAAAATAACAATCTTTGATCTACCATTTTGTAAGGTTGGTACTTTCTCCTATTCTTTTCAATTACTATCATTAATCATATTTATCAATCAAATTACAGAATTTCAGATTCCCTTTCTTGGTCTCTTTCCAAAAAGTGGATTCATTTGTGTATTAACTCTTTGGGGTTGATCAAAATTGGATCTCCTATTTGTGTATTTGAGGGTGAAAGAAAGGAGCATCTTATCTTCCCTTAATCACAATCACAATTGCAATATACAATCAATCAAATTCAAGTAAGTGTGAAGTGGGGTTAAGGAAATCAATATAAACAACAATTAATAATTCAAACCCTCTTCTTAAACCATCATTTTCCTCTACATTTTGGTAACATAATCATCATCATCACAACACATCTCTTTCTCTCTATCTATTTTTTTATGTTACACACGTTAAATGAAAAATAGTACAAAAGAGAAAAAAAAAATTGAAAAATAATAGTGCCCTCCTTTGAATCTACTTTCTATCAAAAAAAAAATTTTAAATTCGATAAATACACATTAAGTTATAAGCTATGTCAAAATTACGCTTTACTCATCTTCAAATGTTCATAAAATATGCAATTAGCGTGATAATGTCGTCAAACCAATTGCATGCTCTTTGTATGGCTGTTACAAAACTAAAATCAAAAGAATCACATTGATATCTATTTTAGAAAAAAAGAGTTATGCTCTATGAAATCAATGTAACTCTTTGAAAATGACGTTTTCAGCAACATAGCAATTTTCATGGCAGAAAAAAAAACACATTTCAAATATTATTTTTTTTTAAAGAAAAATATATATTTAGAATCTAGACGAAAAATCCCAAAAGACTCTAGTTTACTTCATCTTCTGATTTCAAACGGTTTAACGACAATATGCATCCGAATCTTAAAGTTTTTTTTCAAAATGTAGACTTTAGTGTCCGTTCAGGCAAAAAAGTGTAACCCACTATTGTGGGTTCACCCTGCTGCTACAAAGGATAGTAAGGAGATGATTTGGTTACAAAGATTTATGGAGGAATTGGGCATGTCAAAATAGAATAATAGGTTTCACAATGAAATTCAGAGTGTGATTCATCTTGCAAAAAACTCGGCCCTTCACTATAAGACCAAACACATCTAGCTTCGGTACCATTTCATATGCTAAGTTTTAGAGGATGGACAGTTGAAGTTGGAGAAGATACATACTAGCAAGAATCCTACAGATATGTTGACCAAGGTAGTAACTTGAGAGAAACTACTTGATACTCATTTTTTATTGTTCTTCAAGCTTGATCATAGTGGAAATCAGAATAGTCAAGTCTAGGCGTGTCAATCCAGATGGAGTTACACAGGTAGTGGTGTTACTACATGACCATTCTCCAAGTGGGAGATTGTTGGTATGTGGTGACTAATCATGAAAGTATTGTACACTCGCCAGGGTTCTGGGGTGCAACCCTTGATGTTTTTTTAGGGTTAGGGTTAATTTTGTTAACCAACTTTGTAAACCACCTAAAAAAGGTTTGATAAATTAATGGCTACATGCTATGAAAAATCATCATATTGTAATTTGATTTTCGCTAGATAATAAAATAAGTGAACAATTGTTTCTCTAGTGGATGTAGCCCATATTGGGTGAACCACATTAAATCTTTATATTATTGTATTTTTGTGTTCTTTTTATTTCTGCATTGTCTTAATATTGTTTATTGCTCACATCTACCAAAAAACCTTAACACTTGAAAGTCTAATAAATTAGTAAGATGTGCCACTACATTCAATAATAATATGATGCACTAGTATCCAAACAAATGGTCAATAATGAATATAAAGAAATATCTAAGTGAGATAAAAGTTTAATTTGGATGTGGAACATAACATTCAAAATAAAATTAATGTACTCCAATTAATAAATACAATTATAAATCATTTCTAGAAGCTAAAATAAATATGAAATTAAAACCAAATATGCACCCTTACATTGAAGATAAGAGCTGAAATTTGTATCCTCGCTTTCTCCAACAAAGTAACATAAGTTGAATTGACCTAATGATGAAGAATGTAATGCCCCTTTTTGCATGGTTGTTCAAGGAGGATGTATTAGCCTATTTAACTTTCATAGTCTATTGTCAAGGTAGAGAGAATTACTTAATTTAATTATTTAATATATACCATCAAAATTTTATTATATGAGTAATATTATTTTATTAATTTAATAATTATTAAAACACCACACTAAATAGCAGTAAAGGCTATGATAAGATAATATGTTTTGAAAAATTTGAATATCACCCCCAAGGTATTGTCTATTACAACCATCAAGCTTCTTATCCATCTTAGTATTAATCCATAACCACATATATTTTCGATGGGGACTGATTGAAAAGGGAATTCCCAAGTATCTGAATTACTTTTGGGATCCCCACATTGGAATCACGATTGTTAAACAAAATAGAGAGGGTTTCAACCCAACTAAGCATGATAAATTTCACATTGGATATCTTTGCACTTATTGAAGCACCAAAATAATCTTATTTTTTGAATTAGATTATCCACGTTACTTACTTCAAGTTCTAAAAAATAACCTGGTGTCGTCAATAAATTCAAAAGTTTAACAAATCATTATTATCTAGAAGGGAGAGGCCCCTAATCCTAGAGGTCAACCACAATTCTCTTAATAGGTAGTGAATTACATCAGAAGCTATTACGAATAGAGTAGGGGTTAGGGGAAACCTTGTCTGATTGATATTTCCAAGGTGAGCACCTCAAAAAGGGTGCCATTGAATTCCACTTGTGAAACTACATCTTTTAATAAGGTATTAACCATATTACAAAAAAACTAACAAGAAAACTAAATCCCTCAAGAGTTATTCTTAAAAAAAAAACCCTCTATCCAGTCATATGCCTTCTCAAAATCTAAAAGGAACATAGTTGTATTTTGTTTAGAGTATCTTTCCCATTTTATTTCTCTCTAATTGGTTAGAAAATTATCTAAGATATGTTTGTCTTTAATAAAGTTAGTTTCGGTGCTATTAATGAGTGACAAAAGAATATCTACTAGTTTCATGCCTAAGACCTTAGCTAAGATCTTGTAAGAAGCTTTAAGTAAAAGGATTGTCTATCAATTCTTTATTAATGTCTTATCTCCATCCCTGGGGAGTAACATCATAATCCCCTTTAAAAAAATCATACACCTAAACAATGTATTTCATGTATAAATCCACAATAAATCCATTTGTCCTAGGAGATTGTCATTGTTCAGGACACTAATAACTTTTCCAATTTCTTCTTTAGATATTTCTTTACTCAATCTACCAACATAGATATCTTGTTTGGAATAATTTGTTTGAGGTATGCTCTTACTTTGTTTTAATAGTTATTGATTAATGAGATTCAAAAGAAAATCAAGAGCTTCTTATGGTTTGATTGCAAGGAGAAAGACAAAAGAACTCTGTCAAATGAGACTAGTGTTGTATGGATAAAGCCCAAAGTGGCTTGGGCCTTGAAGAATTAAATAAACATGGTATTGTTCTTGTGATTAAATGGATCATTGATTCATTGAAAGGTGATGAACTATGGAAGATTCTTGCAAGGAACAATATTTAACTTATTGTAATTAAATAGGTTGAAACTTGGAAACTTCTGCCCCTTTTGATATTCTTGTTAGCAAAAAACCAATAGCTCCCATAGGGTCCTTTGTGTTTGAGAGTCTTTGGAAAGATTGAGAACTATTTAAGGACAAATTCATTAATTGTCATGTCATAAGAAATAATAATAAACAAGCTCTTCCTCGTCGATGGATATGGTGGAACTTGGAACACATGGGTAAACCCCTTGCATTGTTGTGTAAACCCCTTGCATTGTTGCAAGGGTGCTATACTAAGAGTTGGTTCTTGAAAGCGATCAAAATGCTTTAGAGACATTATCCATAATAGCCAACTAAAATCATGGGCATCTTTGAGTTGTGAATATGTTTTACCTCCATCAATTGGAGGACTTACTCAATCACGAGCGAGGCTTTTAATATGTTACATAGTCCATTATTTGTATACATGATGTTGATAACTATAAGGAAATTTAAATGGAGTGATGACACACTTGTTTATAACGTGAAAATTAAGATGGTTTATAAATATTTGTCTAGTGCTGACTCCATTAGTGGATTTGTTTATAAATGTTGAAATTTAAACTTAGAGGATAAACAATGGCAAAAAATCATCAAAGTAATATGGTCAAACATTCTTAAGCCTAGAAAGGCTTGATTTAGATGATCATTCATGTTGCAGGAATTACCATACAAAATATATTTTTTTTATGTTGAAATGTGTAACTTATGCAGGAAGCCTGAATTAGAATGACATTATTTTCTTGAATGCTTTTATGCTAAGGAAATCTGAACGATGTTCCATGATGGTTTAAATAGTTGATGGGATTTTAATTGCAAGAATTTTTTGATTGGTACTGTGAATAATTTGGATAAAGAATACAATTTTTTTAGGTTGTGTTTCTCAATTAAGATGTTATGGAATGTATAGATAGTAAGAAATGAGGAAAATTTTAAAGTCTATTTAAGAGGACACTTACCGAGTCTGCAAAATACTCAAATTCTTCAATATTTATGTGTAGGTAACATTAATAGTTGCTTAGGGAGGGCACTATGAGATGAAGAAATAAAAAAATCAAACTTGTTTAAATGTGATAATTCAACAAAACTAAGAATCACCCTTTTTATAAAGCTACCTAAAATTCCAAATGAGATGCAATGACCAAGTTCCAATAGAGTAACAAAGGACTTGGGGTCACAAAGCAAGGTTGAATTTCATATCAACTAGTGGACTGGAATGGGATGGATGACTACACAAATATCATAAACTGTTAATAAACTCAATTTTGTATATTTGTATCTTAATCGTGATATTCATGTGTATCAATAGCATGAATATCTAACCTTGCATGGTCTCATATAGTCCTTAAAAACTCGCTATGATGTATATTTTATTAAAATATCTATAATACAAAAAAAATTTAATAAGTTTATAAAGTGACTACAATGGTTATTTAAGTGAGATTTTAATAAAGTCACTTTATTTTTTTTTGGTCAGTAAAGTTTTTGTATTATATTGATATAAAAAGGTATTACAATCCCTTTTCCTTCTGCATCTTTTACACTAAATCAGTTTTTAGAGGGCCAAAATCCCATAACTACCATCAGCCTATATTTCATAGCAGGGCATTTACCCATACGGCTTTCAAAATACTACTATCTAACCATCCTTACACATTTGCATATTAAACTATACTGTATTCATGCCTCTTGCTGAATGAGTTGATTAATCAGAAACACCGTCATGCTTGTCATCTTCCCTTCTTCTAGAATCTTGATGTATTTTCATGCTCACAACAAGGTTGTGCCTTCCCAAAACCAGTCTTTGTTTACTGTATTTTCAAAATTTTGCTTCAAAAAACTTGTTATATTACCTGCACTTTGCCCTATTCCTGGGTGGCCCTTTTCTTTCCCCTACTGTTTCACTTATTCTTTGGCACCGGGAGAGAAAACAGTCCTGCCAAATCCTTTGCTTTATTCTCCTCTTGAGCCATCTCTTCAGTCACTCTGGCCCAACCTTCCTGTGCTCTCTAAAACATTAGCAGTTTATCTATATTGGCCCTCCACCTTAAGAAAGGAATGAGGCCAAATCTTTTCCCGTCTTCATCCTCCTCGAAACACTCTGAGATGTCCGAGCCTATCCCTGGGATGGACCACTTCAGAATGGACACCATCTCCTGTAGCACGTCTTCATCAAACAGGGCTCACGTGACTCTTTCCACTTCCTCTGTGGCAATGCGGATTTCCAAACCCCAGGCTACAAACACAAAGATTATGTCCAAGTTAACTCGATGTTTCATCTTCCATTCTTGAAACTACTCGTTAATGACTGTGAGCACCGCATTAACCATTTCGTTTATCTTTACTTTTAACAATCCTTCCACCCGTTCACTGATGGACCTTTAAATGCCTTCATTTTCTTTTTACTATCTATACTTAAATTATCTTCCATGGTTGTCGCTCCTCACTACACAGAGGCTGAAAGCACCTGCAACTTACAATCACAAAATAAAATAAACAAAGTTAAATTTAAGTTTCTCTGCCATGGGTTTATAGCATGAGGAACATGTTTATCTTTATGGCCATCCATTCACTCGTGCAGCAGGTTCCTTCAACTCTCGCCTTAATCTCTCATCTTGAAAGACCAAACTTTGATCATTACTTCCTGTCCCATCTAATTACTACAAGCATATGGTTTGCGTCCTTCACATTCCATTCGCATCATCCTAACTTACTATCACCATTAATAATCCATGCAAGATTTCGTAAGTGGCTACCCCATCCATCATTAAGTTGTGCACCTTTTCTATACATCTTTTTTAATGCAAATGTTTCTGAAATCCTCCATCACTGTGAAATCATGTTTTGTAAAGGTAATTGCCCAATTGGCTATTTTATCAGCCTTATTATTGCCTTCTCTAAGGGTGTGACTGATAGTATAATTAGCATACTGTCGTAAAAAATTATTCACTTCCCGGAGCACACCTTGAATTTTCCAATTATGCATGTGATTTAATTTTACTGCCTCCACAATAATTTTTGTATCCCCTTCTAAGTGTATTTTGTCACCACCTAGCAATTTCCCCAATTTTACTGCTAACAAAGCTGCTTAGATTTCTGCAATATTATTTGTCCCCTCATGTAGCCTCTTTGCTGCTAATGCAATAACTCCAGCACCTAAAATTCCCAGATTTCCTTTGGAACATCCATAGAAATTTATTTTTATCCACCCCGGGTCTAGTGATATCCAGATTACATCTTTTCTGCTACTTTTTGGTTCCAAGGGGTTGCTACCATCATTTTTGTATTTTATTATTATGCTTGGCCATGAGTTATGGATAATTTTGTCCCAATCTGTAAATTTGTTATTCGAGTTTACTTGGCTTACTGCAACACTCATCACTTCGTCAATCATATTATTAATCCTTTTCATAACCCTCTCAGTTGTTTCTGACACCTCCTGAAAGATCCTCATGTTCCTTTCCTTCCACAATTCCCAAATGACCACTGATGGGTAGATAATCCATATCTATGATAGATTTGATTTGTGATATTTACAGGGCCAGCATTTAAATAAATCAATTAACTTATTTGGTAGTGGTCCCATCGTATTTAATTTAACTCTCAACATGTCCTAGCATCTTTGTGCCATTTCACATTGCACCAAAAGATGGTCAACATCCCCGGTAGAATTTTTGCATAACGGACACATTGTTGGACTTATGAAGCCATATTTATTCCTTCTCTCACCTGTTAATATCTCCCTCTATATAGCCAACCATGCAAAGGCCCCGGCTTTCTGTAAGCAATATATATCCCAGCATAATTTATAGGGCCAATTCCCATTCTCCTTTTCATTTTCTATAGCTTGATAGCCCACTTTTGCATAATACTTCCCACTTTTGGCTGCACCCCATATGATGTTGTCTGATGTGTCACATATATTCAACATTTTGTCTGCAAAAATACCCTTCATCAAATTTTGTTGTATCTCCGTGAGGCCAATGGAATCCACCTCTTTCCATCCTCATTGTTCTCCCATGGGCCCATTCCTTAAGCATATATAATCACTTACTCTATCACCCCACCTCTCTTTCATTACCATCATTATATCTTGTAAGTTTTCCTTTTTAGCCAACATCGACATGTCATTCCATGAATCCTCCCAAAAAGCAGCCAATTGTCCATTCCCAATTTTCCAAGAGAGATGAGCACATATTACCAGTCTGCAATCTAGGATAAAATTCCATATTGAAGACCCTTTTTGAGGGTTCTACACCGTGAGAATACGCCTTTCCTCCATCGAATCTAAGTATTTTCTCTTTATAATTTTAACCCAAAGTTGTGATGGTTTGGTGTAGATATCCCATACCAAATTTGTACCTAGAGCTCTGTTGATCATGTGCTAATTGCATAAACATGCCCCACCTTTCTTCTTTGATCTACAAATAGAATCCCATGTTACTAAGGGGATTTTCTCTTCTTCTTGACCCCCATTCCAAAATAATTTGTGCATTCTCTGCTCAATGTATCTTAATACTTTTATTGGGATCTTCATGCAGCTCATTGAAAAAGTAGGTATTGCTGATATGACTGATTACAACATGAGGATGCACCCTGCATAAGTGAGCCATTTTCCTTTCCATCTTTCCATTCTCTTCACACAAATATCAAATAAGTCTTTCCATAGGTTAGCCTTGGATGCACCTTTGAACAACAGGATGCCAAGATACCGACTAGGCAGGGTCCCACTTTTCATCCCCATAATTTTGCATATATGTTGTTTCACAAGGGCAGAGGTATTAAAGAACAAGATTTCAGATTTATCCCAATTAATATACTATCTTGACGCTTCACTGTAAGTTTCTAAGTGGGATTTAATAATTTTGGCCTCTCTGGTTGTTGCCTCACCCATAAAAATGTATCATCTACAAAATGCAGATGTTTGATAGCCTCAATATCTCTTGTCACTCCAATACCTTTCCAGCATCCTGATAATCCTTTTTGTTTAATGGATCTTCCTAGAGATTCCGCCAGGATAATGAAAAAAAAGGGTGATAGAGGATCTCCTTGCCTTATCCTGGTGGTAGTTTCAAAGAAACCTCGGGGACTACCATTTACTAGAATTGAGAAGCATGGAGAAGAAAGGCAACTAAGAATCCATTCACACCATCTATTATCAAATCCAAACCTTTGAAGAATAGACATAAGGAAACATTGATTTACTTTGTCATATACTTTCTTTATGTCAATTTTGATCATCATTCCAACATTATTCCCCACTTTTAAAGAATGAATTGCCTCGTGAACTACAATAATGCCTTCATAAATAGATCAACCAGGTGCAAAACCACTCTGTTCTTCTAAAATAATATTAGGCAAGACAAGTTTCAATCTATTGGCAATTACTTTGGAAATCACTTTATAAACTATATTACAGAGAGCAATGGGTCTAAAATCCTCAAAGGACTCTTTTCTCCCTTTCTTTGGAATCAAGGATAGAAAGGTGTTATTGAAATCTTTGAAAATTGCTCTTCTTTGTCGAGAATCTTCCACTACTGCCCACAGATCTTTGCCTATAAAATGCCAAGTTTTTTGAAAAAAGAGGGCTGGGAAACCATTCGTCCCTTGAGCCTTATCACTTCCTAGGCTGAATAAGGTTGTTTTCACTTCATTTTCAGTAATAGCCCCCAAAAGCATCTTGTTTTGAGCTTCTGAAACCTCCTTTGGAATCACATTAATAAATTTTGTATCCTTTTGAATGTCAGCGGCCTGTTGGGAAACAATATCAGAGAAAAAATTTACAGCCTCTTCACTTATCTTATTTGAATCTGTCAATATGTTGCCCTGTGTGTCTTTTATAGATAAAAATTTGTTTGACACTCTTCTTCCCTTTACTGAATTATGAAAGAATTTGGTGTTTCTGTCTCCTTCCTGTAACCAAATTTCCCTTGATTTTTGCCTCCAATATATTTCTTCTCTATTGAGGATCTCATTATATAAAATTTTTAACTCCTTTTCTTTGCAAAATTGTTTAGAATTCATACCCCTTTCAATCACTATTTCATTTAATTCCATAAATTCAGTTTCCAATCTAAATTTTTCCACAAAAAAATTTTTAAATACTTCACGATTCCAGATTTTGAGAAATTCTTTGACATGTTGAAGTTTTTTAAAGAAAAGGAAGGCCACATTACCCATTCTTTTTGGAGCATTCATCCACCAGTGCTCAATAAGTTCAAGAAGTCATTTCTCTCGGAGCCACATTTTCTCAAACCAGAATGGGGCTCTGTCAAGTGTCGCATCATCTGAAATTTTCAAACATATTGGGAAGTGGTCTGAGCCTGTGATGGGAAGAATCTCTACATGGCACATCCAATTTGTTGTCATCCAATCTTCTCCTAAAATAAATCTGTCTAGTTTCTCTGCAATATTGGAGAACCCCTGTCTTCTATTTGTCCATGTGAATATTCCATTTTTGAATTGTAGGTCTTGAAGTTCATTTGTCATAACAAAGTCAACGAAATCTTTCTAACTTTGGCTTCATCCATCTTTTTCCACCTGATTTCTCGAGGGGGGATAATATTGTGTTAAATTCCCCACTCAGAATCATTATTTTGTCCTTCAGTCTATTGCAAACCCTCATTAGAGAGGTCCAAAGATGTTTTTTCTTCATCTGATTGCATGGCCCATAAATATTAACAACAAAGAAGTTCAAGTTCAACTGGAAAGAAGACACCTTAACAAGCTACCAATATGTATTTTCTTCTACTAAAGTTATAGACATGACTACCTCCTTCCAAAAAATTCCCAATTCACCAGAGGCCCCATCAAATTCTGTAAATAAGCATCCCCATCTACTAAATTTTCTTTAAAAACAAGAAATACTTTCACCACTGAGGTTTGTTTCCTATAAGAACACTAAATCTAGTTGGGTTTGGTCAAGGCATGTCTTGACCAAACACCATTTGTCAGGGGCATTGCAGCCCCCAACATTCCACAAAAGGAACTTCATTGTTTTTGAGAAGAGGTATAACCTCTTCCCGATCTCAACAATTTTGTCTGGTCTACTGCATTACCAGCTAAAGCCAATTTAGTATGCACCGATTTAGGTCCTCATTTCTTCTTCTCCCTTATATTTAGTTTGTGCACTTGTGAATGAGTCTGGTTGATGGCTCTCTCTTTTGTGATATCCATCTAATCCGTGAGTCCTAAATCTTAATTCCCCCATCCTCACGTGATTCATATTTTGATTTTGACACCCAACTATTCTCCCCCTGTTCTCTCAAATCATCCATTGATTTATCCAAGTTTCTTATTGGGGAAATATGAATGTCCTTACAAAAATTCGGGTTATCATTTTCATCCTTACCCCATACAGCCCTGTGGGAGCTTGTTCCTGCTGCGACTTCTATACCAAAATCTAGTTTGCATCCTCTATCCATGTTTCTGTCCATAGTGTTTTTGGGTGTATATTATTGTTCCTCTACTGAATCAGGAACGATTGCAGAAACATCTATCTGCCCATTGCTCAGCCGAGTTCCATTATACACCAATATGGGATCTTCATTCCATACATTGGGAGGTGTTTCTTTGACTACTTGAGTGGATCCTTGGCTTAGCAGCAAGTTTCTCAGTGGTATGGTTCCATTCAGAGCATTTTATGTTTCCCTCCTTCCATCATTTCCACTGTAATCCTCTTCCTGGTTACTCTATCTTTCCTCTCTATTTAGGATCATTTCTTCTTCATATTTAATTGACCATAATGGATATCGCATTCTTTTCTCTTCCACTTATATTATCCAATATATGTTTTTATTTATCTCAAGGCCTTTTCCTTTCTTGTTTTTGTTGCCATTCTCCTGGGTGGCACATTCAACTTCAATAGGCTGCCACCATTCTCCTTTTGATGATCCTAAGATAATAAATTCTGGGATTTGATAGCAGTCTTTAATTTTTACTAAGATTCTAGAGAAAGAGAAAAATTCCTCCATGTCTAAAGTTTCCTCATATCTTATGAAGGTTCCTAAACAATCGCCAATTTTCTTCAGTGCGATCTCATCCTTGTATTCCCAGGGTAGGTTTTTTAATTTCAGCCATATTTCCACTTCTTTAACTTTTTCCTCTTCAGGATTAAAATTAGACCTCCATTCACACGCATATATACTCTTGTTGTCTATCATATATAGGCCACCCTTGAGAATCCATTCTTTATCTTCTTTTAATGGGTTTGCTATCATGAAGAATCCATTTATTAGAGTTTTAATTTCAAAAATTTTACCCGAGTTCACAGATATCCATCGCTATATTTTTACTATAGATGGCCAGGGCCCTAACCACTTCATAAAGAAAGTTGTTTCTTGCAATTTGACTGCTAATTCTATCCATTCCTTGTTAGCAATTAATAAAGCAGATGTGCATTTATAATAAAAAATACATGTTGTTTTGTTAATGTCTTGACTCATTTCTTGGAGATTTGCATGATTTGAATCTTGATCAATATTATTTGGGCGCTAATTATTTTTTTCTATTTGTTTGAATTTAAAATTGTTTGGTGGTGGTTTCAGCCCCCTATATTCTATTGATGTCTTCTGAAGTTCTCCCTTATCCCACCATTCCACTTCCAATTGGACATATCAGAAGTGTGCTATTTATACTCATCATTCCTCAGCCCTACTAGGAGTTTTGCACCAGTATTAAACTGTGGCATTGGGTTTCTTGTGAAAGGCCATCTTTCCTTTCTTTCCACGCCATGCCCAAAGGCTCCATTTCCCCTTTTGTCCTGCTTATTGAGAGTGTGATCTTCTCTTGAGAAGCCCCATTGCTGTTGGTATCACCATGGCCGCCATCGCCCATCCTATCCGCTTAATTTAAATTAAAAAAAGGTGGAAATTGAAATTTGTTATAAAAGCTCACTTGAAAAATTATAAAAGAGCAATGAGAGGTTCATTTAATGAAAGAATGATTTTAATGACATCCATGAGGCCCAATAGCCTAAGGGACCAAAGTAAAAATCAACCCTAAACGATTTCCATAAACTTTTTCAACTTTGATCTTCTTTTATGAATCTTGACCAGCAAACACATAGTTTGTTTGATTGTATCCTCTTCAAATAGACTAATTGATGACATTAATTTTCCATTAGTATGCAAACAACACTTTTGGTAAGCATACACCAAAAGACAAGACTGAGCAAACCGAAGATCAGATATTAAGAGACCACCAAATATGATAAAGTACAAAGAGAACCGACAACACAAGTTAGTGTGTAAACCAAAATCACAAAGCAAAAAGATAAAGTGGAACCCAACAGAGGAACTTGATATGCAAGATAAAGTGCAGACCGACGAAATAGTTTAGAGAGCAACCAACAAAAAAAATTGAAGGACAGTCAAGCATGATCGACAGACAAAACCGAAAATCAGTTGCAGCTCGCAAAAAGTGGATCTGACTTCCACGTCAGATAAAACAAGTGTATTCTATTTATAGGATATTTAATTGTTTTAAATCCATTTCTTTAGGAACAAGATACATGAATGTAAGTGCTTTAATCAGTTTAACTAATTTAAAACACATAGACTAGGAGATCTAGGTATAAGTTGTAAACCTGATCTTAGAGTTAACATTGTTTTTATCAAAACTCGATGAAGTCAATCCATCTATAAATAGACAATGAAATCATTCATTACTATGAATAAATAGATTATATGAAGAGAGAGGAGAACATGAATGAATCAGATGAGCACATCTATGGATTAGATTGAGAGTTTCAAGAACATGAACAACAAAAGGTGAATTTAGTTAGCAAGAACCAAGAACAAAGCATACCGATAATCAGAGGTATTAATCAATCAAGATTAGGTGATAATATTTTTATGTAAACTAAATTGGATCTGTATCAGCAATAGGAGATTGCATTTACCAGGTCAATTTGTAATTTGCTATCATTCTAACAAGTGGAGCAAAGTGTAAAAATCCTTTCAAGGAAGGTGGATTTAACCATCCAACAACAAATCTCTTAACTGAGTGCACACTCAACAGTGTTGCTAAAGCTCTTAACAGAGTAGAATTTAACAAGTCTCCACTGATACTCCAAACAGGGTAGATCATCAGAAGTGATCAAATTGTAAGCCTTAACTGGCCCCTTCCAATCTACAGATAGTGAAGATTTTGTGGGTGTCATCCCCACCGTAATTTTTACTTCCTCACAAGAGTTTTCTGCGATATCATATCTTATGTTATGTGTCAATTTACTTTCATGAATGTTTCTATGAATGTTCACATGTATGTTAATGTTATGAATTGATATAACTCACATCTAGATAGTTTAAATAATATTGAATGGATATACAATTGATTACAAAGGTTAATTGATAAAAGGGATACAAAAGTGTTAGACGTACCGATTCACCCCTCCCCTCTTAGTACATACTTCCCATTAATCCCAACAATTGGTATCAGAGATAAGTATCTTCTTAGAAAGAAATAAGAGAGAGAGAGAGTACTTGTTTCTCTCATGCCACCTGAATCAAAGAAGGTTGAAATTGATGAGATGATGGAGAAGTACAAAAAGGAGTTCTCACCAAAGCTGAGAGCATACAAACTCCTTGAAGGAAAGCTTATAGAGCTTAAGCAGGACAACCATAAGAAATGGTGCAAGATCATGAACAAACCTACTAAGGAGGATAGCCCCAACAAAGACCTTCAACAACAAGATGTTGACAAGGCAACTCAAGATGACACATCCATTGAGTTAGATAAAGAAAAAGATGATACAACTGGCAACAAGAATGCATATGTTGCAGATGAAACATGGGAAGACACCACTAATGACAACATTGTGGATACTAATGTCATTGACATTACGGATGACCCAACAAAGGAAGTGAATAAGGATGAAGATGTCACTATTGCAAAGGATAAAACTGATGAGCATGATACAACAGTTGATACTGCACAGGTGAACATTCCAGGAAAACAACCAATATTGATACAAGCTATCAACATCATGCAAGAATCAAGAAAGTCACCTGAAAGGATACTCGCAAGGATGTAGGAGAAGAAGAAAACAAGGATAACACTAATGGTTAGCAAGACATCAGAGCTACTCAATATGTAATCGACACTAATAAGGTTACTGAAGGAGATAAGGAAAAGGATGCAGATACTCAAGACACGAATGTAGAAACCAAGATTGATGAAGCAAAGGAAACCAATGAAGGAGACAAACCAAAAGATGGTACTCTTGAGGAAATTGAAAAGAGTGCTACTGATGATGTTAAGGTGAATGTGGAGACATCTACAGACACCTGACGAGCTGACATTGATGCCAAGCAGCAGAAAGAAGCACAACAAGTCAGTTCATCAAGCACAACAGAAAAGGTTGAGAAATTGGCAATGGTTTTACATTCTACTGATTCACAGAAGAAGAAGAAATCAAAGAAGAACAAGTTAGAGGTCACCCTGGATGAACTCATTGAAACACCAAAGTGTGACCCCTCTACACTTGAATTTGAAGCATTATAGGAATATGGAGATATATGCCAAAGGAAGGCATTGCAAGAGAAGCTAAAGAAACAACACAGGGACTCCATGGTACTGGAGACAACATGGGACATACTACATCAAATAGTGCCTGATGTTGATATTGATCAAAGAAAGCCAATACTTGATCAATTAGCTACCCTCACCGATGCAATCACAACTCAGAACATTGATGCTAAGAAGGAAATTGAGAAGAGAGCCGAAATGAAGTACCAACAAAAGCTCATTGAAAACATCAGCCAAGAAGTGGCGGTAAATAAGGTAAAGCTATCAGAATTCATCACTAAATTAGATCCAATCATATCTGAATCTATAGCCTTAATTCAAAATTTGATCACAATAGAAAAGTTCACTAAGGAGAATAGTGACAACATTGCACAGCTGGATACCGATCTAGCAAATAGTGCACAAAGCTTAACCACCGATGGAGACAATGCAGTCAAACTGCATTATGAGAATATCATAGAGATTAAACGGTTAAGACAAGAGCTATGGGTGGCAGAAACACACTTTAGGGAAGAATTAACCAAGCTCCAAGGTCAACTTTTGCCAAATCTTACACTGCTCCAACAACACATCAGTTCCGCAAGGCAACTGATAGCAACCCCAGAGATGTGTGTGGCAGACAACATCTATGATATGCACTCCAAGATTACACCGAGCACATGGGTCTGGAGAACCTCAAAGAACAATGGGAGAAAATGATAGAAGACATGAAGTCTTCACATTCCCATGTTTTTTATAAGCTCTAAGGTAAAGACCTTTGCCCTTAATATCAAAAAAGGGGGAAAATGATGATATGTACATTCATTCTTTCAGATGGGCAAATGGTAAATATGATATGTATATGGTATAGTTATACAGGGAAAATGATAGTATGAGTACAAAGGAGAAAATGATAAAAATGGTATGTATAATGAAAGACATCATATGTACAGATATACCGTCATATACATAAGGGGGAGTCGTTAAATGCTAAGGATTATATATGTCGTATATACTTAACATTTTGTTAGTATTTTGCACATATCAATTTTTGATAATAATGTCAAAGGGGGAGATTGATGACATTAATTTTCCATTAGTATGCAAACAACACTTTCGGTAAGCATACACCGAAAGACAGGACTGAACAAACTGAAGATAAGATATTAAGAGATCACCAAAGATGACAAAGTACAAAGAGAACCGACGACACAAGTAAGTGTGTAAACCGAAATCACAAAGCAAAAAGATAAAGTGGAACCCGACAGAGGAACCCAATATGAAAGATACAATGCAGACCGATGAAACAATTTAGAGAGTAACCAATAGACAAAACCAAAGGAAAATCAAGCATGACTGATAGACAGAACTGAAAGTCAGTTGCAGCCCGTAAAAAGTGGATCTGAATTCCACTTCAGATTAAGCAAGTGTATTATATTTATAGGATATTTAATTGTTTTAAATCCATTTCTTTGGGGACAAGATACATGAATGTAAGTGCTTTAATCAGTTTAATCAATTTAAAACACACAGACTAGGAGATCTAGGCATAAGTTGTAAACCTGATCTTCGAGTTAACATTGTTTTTATCAAAACTTGATGAAGTCAATCCATCTATAAATAGATCATGCAATCATTCATTACTATGAATAAATAGATGATGTGAAGAGAGAGGAGAACATGAATGAATTAGAAAAGCACATCTATGGATTAGATTGAGAGTTTCAAGAATAGGAACAACAAAAGGTGAATTTGGTTAGCAAGAACCAAGAACAGAGCATACCGATAATCAGAGGTATTAATCAATCACAATTAGGTGATAATATTTTTATGTAAACTAAATTGGATCTGTATCAGCAATAGGAGATTGCATTTACTAGGTCAATTTGTAATTTATTATCATTCTAACAAGTGGAGCAAAGTGTAAAAATCCTTTCAAGGAAGGTGGATTCAACCATCCAACAACAAATCTCTTAACCGAGTGCACACTCAACAGTGTTGCTAAAGCTCTTAATAGAGTAGACTTTAACAGATCTCCACCGATACTCCTAACAGGGTAGATCATCAGAAGTGATCAAATTGTAAGCCTTAACTGACCCCTTCCAATCTGCAGTTAGTGAAGATTTTGTGGGTGCCATCCCCACCATAGTTTTTACTTCCTCACAGGAGTTTTCTGTGATATCATATCTTGTGTTATGTATCAATTTAATTTCATGAATGTTTCTATGAATGTTCACATGTATGTTAATGTTATGAATTGATATAACTCACATCAAGATAGTTTAAATTAGATTGAATGGATATACAATTGATTACAAAGGTTAATTGATAAAAGAGATACAGAAGTGTTAGAGGTATTGATTCACCCCTCCCCTCTCAGTACATACTTCCCATTAATCCCAACACTGTTCATGTTGTCCACTTTCAAAATGTTTTCATACTTAGCCCGAATATCTTCATATGTTGCGCACTCCATGAGAAAGTGCCATTCAGTTTCAATTGCGCCCATCCCATAAAACATGCAAGTTCTCTCCTCCCAAGCCTCTTTGGCCCTCTTCCATCTTCCTATCTCACACTTGAGATGATGTGATTCCATCCTCAAATGTGTCATCAGCAGCCTTGCTTTCCCTTTAATAGAAACCCCTAAGTATGTTTTCTCTCCATGTTCCCTGCATGGGTTGAACACTTGCATATAGTAAGCCTTTTTTTGACCAATGTTATTAGACCACATGACACTCTAAAACTTCTCTATTACAATTTTTTTTATGTCCACAATTGTATTAGGACACTCATGTAGCTTAATATTACATTTATCCAACCACTTATTATTTTTCTTCATCCATGTTTTCCTTCTATGGATAAGATCATCATCCTTCACAATTTCTGGTCATTGTTGGTCTTGCATGTTTTCAACCTTCTTTAAGTAACTAAGTTCTTGCTGGAGCTTCCAATGGAAAAGTCCCAGCTTCCGCTAAAAGGATATCATAAGGTACGAAGCTCTTAACTTTGAGATTGCTTGTAATTAGGTGCTTCTGAATTCTCTCTAGCTGCCTTCAACCGTGGTTTGACAGGCTACCACCCCACACCTCACAACCATAAAGAACCACCGACGTGACTAGCAAACTGAAAAGAGTATTACTAGTTTCCAGTCCCAGAGTTTAGCTATTTTGCATCTATTCTGGAGTAAATACAAGGCTTTCCTATCTCCCTGTAACCTTTTCACATGACAAGTCTCCCAGCTGAATTTATAATGAAAATCAATCCCAAGATACTTGTATTCTTTCACAATTTTCAGAGGGTTGCCTTAAAAATGAATGTAATATGTGTAGACATCCAAAATCGTCCTTATATTAATTTAATTAATATTCCCATAATATTATAGTTAATTTTAATTAATTATATTTGTTATATTCTTCTATCCATTTAATTAATTTTTTTTAATTAAATATGATTCACTATCCTTAGTATTTGAATTTAATTTAAATACTACCCTCTTTTTAATGTATTAAATCTTATTTAATACATTATCCCTCATTGATTCCCTTTAAATAAATTTTTAATTTATTTATTCCTTCACATGACCTAAATTCTACTAAACCACAATTAATCTAAATCTAATTTGGATTAAGCTAATTTGAACCTAGATCCTACCTTACCTCACATCACTCTCACCAAATAGACCTATATATTAATTAACTAAGGTTAATTAAGCTAATTTCTTGATTCCTACAACAATTAGTCCTAATTATTTGCTCACACATGTGTGAGCAAATTTTCAAAAATTTACTTTTCCAAATAATCCTTATTTGGCACCAACAAGGTTTCTTACACCTATCATGACACCTTCTTACACTTTCCAAAAGTGTCTCATTGGTCCAAAAATCTTACACCCTCTTACACCTCTTACAAGATCCTTCACATGTCTACTTTAAGTACACTTTGACCCATCACATCCAAAGTTGCTCACACATGTGTGAGCAAAGTGGGCCTCTTGCATGGCTTATGTGTCCCTCATGTGGCACCTATGTG
>MU227421.1:96762-122636 GCA_018584345.1 Thuja plicata
TTGTCATGCATCATCTTGCGGTAGATCCAAATGTAAAACCTGTTAAGCAGAAGCTTCGCAAGATGCATCCTCAAGTTGCATTAGTAGTCAAAGTAGAGCTTCAGAAGATGCTGGACGCTGAAGTAATCAGACCAATTGATTATCCTAAATGGGTTTCTAATATTGTACTAGTAGGTAAGCCTGCTGGGGGCATTCGCATCTGCACTTATTTCAGAGACCTAAACCTTGCATGTCCAAAAGATTATTTTCCACTCCCTAATATTGACATTATAGTGGATTTGACAGCAGGACATGAAATGTTGTCACTTATGGATGGATTCTCAGGTTATAATCAGATCAGGATAGCACCAGAAGACCAGCACAAAACCGCATTCACAACACCTTGGGGTACTTTTTGTTATCAAGTGATGCCTTTTGGTCTTAAAAATGTCGGAGCCACTTATCAACGAGCAATGACTACCATCTTTCATGACCTTTTGCATGTCATCATGGAAGATTATGTGGATGATCTTTTAGGAAAATCCAAAACAAGGGAATCACATATTCCTATCCTTACTACCATCTTTGAGCGATTGGAAAAATATAAGCTTAGGCTGAATCCCAAAAAGTGTGTCTTTGGAGTACAATCTGGTAAGCTATTGGGGTACATTGTGTCACGGCGCGAAATAGAAGTTGATCCAAAGAAAGTGAAAGCAATCCTAGAGATTCCACCACCCAAAACATTGAAGCAATTATGCAGTTTACAAGGCAAACTGGAATCAATCAAAAGATTCATGTCACAGTTGGCAGACAAAGTGCATCCGTTCTCCCATCTTCTGCACAAGAATATCAAGTTTCAGTGGGATTGCTTGTGTCAAAATGCATTTGAGAAACTAAAAGGCTATCTGACTAATCCACCTGTGTTGGTACCACCTGTTGCTGGCCGCCCTCTGATTTTGTACATATCTACTACAGAGGTCGCGTTGGGAGCCCTCTTGGCACAACTAGATGACACCGACAAAGAGTGAGCAATTTACTATCTCAGCATAACTCTTATTGGCTATGAGTTGAATTATTCCCTAATTGAGAAGACATATTTCGCTGTTGTTTTCTGTACATAGAAGCTATGACATTATATGCTTAATCATAAGATTCATCTTGTTGCTAAAATTGATCCACTCAAGTATCTCCTGGCACGCGCTCCTCTTACTGGTCGTACAGCAAAATGGGTCATGATCCTTAGTGAGTTTGACATTGTTTATGTGGATCGAAAGGCCATCAAAGGACAAGTGATTGCAGATCAGCTAGCTGAAGCACCTGTTGACGGTAAACACCCTCTGATCACATATTTTCCAGATGAATCAGTCTTAAATCTTGCCCCAAGTCCACCATGGAAGCTGTATTTTGATGGATCCTTCACTCAGAAAGGATCAAGGGCAGGAATCTTGTTTGTTACACCAAAAGGGGATCTCATCCCTAAATCTTTCAAATTATAGTTTCCTTGTACCAACAATATTACAGAATATGAAGCCCTTGTACTTGGACTTCGATAGGCCATACAATGGCAGATTATCACTCTATTGGTGCTTGGTGATTCACAATTGGTTATCAAACAAATTATGGATGAATATCAAACGAAGGATGACAAGTTGCTTCCCTATCGCTGGACAGTTGAAGATCTCAAGATGCATTTTACTGAACTAACCTTCCAACAGATCCCTCGCACGAACAACAAAGTAGCATATGCCATGGCAACAATTGGGTCCTTGATCACTATGCCAGAACATAGCGCACGGTGTGAGTTTCTTGTTGAGAATCTTACAGTCCTTGCCTATGACAAGCCAAATTCTGAAATGGTGTGTGAAATTGCTGATCCCAATTCCCCGTGGTACCAAGAAGTGTATTCCTACCTACGCGATGGACTTACCCCACTTACTTTAACCCCCAATCAACGCAAAACTTTCATTCGCCGCACTTCCTGATACACAATCCTTGCTGATACCCTCTTCCAGAAGCATTTCGATGGAACTCTTTTAAGGTGTCTGAATTCTGATGAAGCACAAATGTCCCTATAGGAGGTACATCAAGGAATCTGTGGAGCCCACTCTAGTGGACTTACTTTGGCCAAAAAGCTATTACGCACTGGATATTACTGGCCTACTATGGAGCAAGATGCCTACAATTATGTGAAGAAGTGTGTACCTTATCAGTAGCACAACGATTTGATATACGCTCCCTCCCACTCACTCCAACCCACCATCACCCCTTGGCCCTTTTCACGCTGGGGTCTCGACCTTGTTGGCCAAATTTTCCCTAATTCATCCAATGGCCATAAATACATCTTGGCTGCTATGGAGTACTTTACCAAGTGGGTTGAAGCTGCTCCTCTCACCTACACTACTGGAAAATAGATTTCAAAGTTTATTTTGAACTATCTTATCTATCGCTATGGCATTCCCCAGGACATCATTACTGATAATGGAGGACCTTTCAAGAACAAGGATGTCACAGAGCTATGTAGGAAGTTCAACATTACCCACCATACCTCTTCCAAGTACTTTCTACAAAGCAACGGTCAAGTTGATGCTATGAATAAAACCATCCTCAGAATCCTCAAGAAAACAGTTGATGAAGTTGGCCGTGATTGGCACCTTCACCTCAATCCCGCCCTTTGGGCTTACCACACCTCCATTCGAACCCCCATGGGAGCCACTCCCTTTGCCCTTGTTTATGGTACTGAGGCTATTCTACCCATTGAAATTGAGCTCCCTTCCCTCAAAATCTCTCTCAAGAATCTGTTGTCCGAAGAAGAATATAGAGTTGCCCGCTTACAAGAGCTGGAACTCCTCGATGAGAGACGCCTCAATGCCCTAGACCACCTCCGCGTGTATCAAAATTGCCTTCGCCTTCAGTTCAACAAAAGGATCAAACCTCGTCAGTTTGAGGTTGGTGATCTTGTCCTGCAACATAATATGAAGAATCTCCAAAACCGTGAGAAGAAAGGGAAGTTTGAACCTAATTGGTTGGGTCCCTTCATTGTTATAGCAAAATATGGTTCAGGTGCCTATCAGATCGCGTCCCCAGAGGGAGATCCACTCCCTGATCCTGTAAATATTGTACATCTCAAGCGCTTCTATGCTTGATCAGTTCATAGTTTGTTGTACAGCAGAAAATTTTTAAAAAATCCAAAAAAATCAGAAAGCAAAAAATCCAAAAACATTCAAAAAAGCAAAAAAAAAAAAATCAGAAAAAAAAAACATAAAAAATGCAAAAGCTTGAAAAGACAATAAAAAAAGAGAAAGAAAAATAAAATCCGTCCATCTATGAAAACCACTTATGTGGTGCAATGGATAAGTACCATGGTGAAAACCTGTTTCAGGCGCCGTGCGTAGTCAAATCCACCATCAGTTTCCACCATTTGTCTATATAGTTTGCATCGTCTTTCATAATAAGTGTTGCTACCTATATTTGTGCAGGTAGTTCTTTGACCATCTTCTCGCTTTCGCAATAATGATTCCCGCACGACTGAGCTTACCAAATCAAACACTGAGCTTTGATCTAGACACAGTGATCGCAAACGTTTTACATCAAATCAGTAGACAGATTGACTTTCCTAATGATAGTTCTATTCACAAGCAATTGCCAGCAAATTTCCATTTTCTATCAATCAATCTTTGGCCCATCAGGATGCATCCTTCCGGTGTCGACTGTTCTATCAATCCTCACATCAAAATTGTTCATGGAAAGAACTTTTGGACTGAATGACCACTTGGTCAAGATGCCTTTTTGTTGATTTTATCTTGTGTTTTACTATGTCCTTATCACGACAGCCTCGATCTTTTATATCTTGGTTTGTTATGGTGAGTATCTAGTGAAATACATGTCCTTTGTGGTATGATCTACTTGTCATAGTTTGTTAGTGCATTTATGTTTTGATATTTGGTTATGACTATGTATGCCTCACTAGGGGCAGGATTCATGCATCTCAAATCCCTCATAAGATCTGGATGTACTGCGTCTCCTCATGAGTAACATTTCATAGCTCTCATCATACCTGATATCTCGCATTCTTGTTCTTAACAACCTATTTGTCTGAGAGTCTAGTCCACGCAAAGGAACCATGTCACGTGTGTTTTCTAACACATGGTGCATAACTCCTTTTGCAATATCAAACTAGGGTGTGCTCTCCAACATTAACATGGTATCAATCCAACTATTATTATATAGTTAGTCTTTGCATAGTAGTTAGGTCATATTGCATTATGATTTTGCTCTTGGCAAAGGTTTCTATTTATTCCCCTATCCGGTCACCTACGTGATTTTATCAGACTTATTGTGATACACACAAAAATAGTATCCTCATTTAAACATTAGTCATTAATCCATTGCATTGTTCATTTCATTAATCATTAGTCATTATTCATTTGTCTCGTATTGCATTCATTCCGTTCATTAATCATTAGTCATTATCTATTGCATTATTCATTTCAGTCATTAATCCATTACATTGTTCATTTCATCCCTTAATCTTTAGTCATTACACATTTGTCATTATCTATTGCATTGTTCATTAGTCATTATTCATTTGTTTCATATTGCATTTCCTTCATTAATCATTAGCCATTATACCTTTGTCTCACATTGCATTCATTTCATTCATCATTAGCCATTATACATTACATTATTCATTCATTTAGTTGCAGTGTTTATTATTAGTACATTAAATTAAATCATTTGCATTGCTCATTTAGTTCATTATGTACATTGTTCATTTATAGTTGCATTATCATTCCATTAGCATTATACATTTCTAACCATCATATAGAACCATTTGCATCTTGCATTCCATTAGTTACATCCATAAAATCCATCACATCTTTTAGGGTTCATTCATTTCATAAAGCATCATAAATACATTTATACATCATTACATTACATCCATACCTCATAAAATATAAGCATTAACACATCACATCACATCACATCACATCACATCACATCTCTCTCTCTCTCTCTCTCTCTCTATATATATATATATATATATATACATCTCATCCCTGCATCACAAATTTGTCAGTATCATCATACATATATTCATCCCATCCTGCATGTCAGTCATAAGCATCATATACTGTAAATATAACATCATAAGTGTATCACATCATATAAGCATATAACATCACAATGATCCATACATCAGAGTCCCATAGTCTAAAAATAGTCCATGTATATATATATATATATATCAAAAAGTGTCATATCATACATCATGTGTCAAAAATGTGTATCCAAAAAGTCTGAGAAGTGTCATGGCGATGGCCGTGATGGTCCTGCTCCCCTGCTGGGACATAGCGGTAACCCCACTGATCCCTGTGATGCCCGACCGGTGCTCTCTGACTGTGCCCTCTCAAAATATGCAGGCTCTTGTGCCTCCTATGGCACTGCTCCATGGTAAAGCCCCATATAATACGTAGCCTCTTGGCCTCTGTGCCCTGCCTCTCTCTGAGCTGCCATGGCATTGGTCATCATCTGACCCAACCCTGCCGCACTGCCTGCTAGCCGCGCTATATCGCGGTCTGCCTTGTAATCCTTGGCACGTCTTTGTGCCAAATCCCACTCTACTGTTAGAGCTGCTATCTGTGCTGACATAGCTGCCAGCTCCTCCTCTCGGTCCCCAAACTCCTCTATCACAGCGAACTCCCCTCTATCCACTCGAGCCTATAAAATGTCTAGTGCCCACTGCGCACTGTCCCCTCGAGCTGTCTCTGATGATAGATCTCTCTGAACCTGAGTCACCTCTATCTACAGGCTGTTGGCTGTAGCCTGTATTGTGGCTAATAATCCCTGTAACCGTAGAATCTCAGCCTGTGCGCTCACCTCAATCGCCTGAGATGTCGCCAATAATCCCTGAACTCTCCCCAACTCAGTCCGCAGGCTATCTCGCTCTGCTACGACTGTGTCGTGTGTCTCTTGGGCTATGTAGTCCGCTGGTGGTCCCTGTCCTGGTGGTGGTCCCTGTGGTGGCCCCTATGGTGGATCCTGCCCCTGTACCTGTACATCGGGTATGATAGGCGGCTGCCCACCTGCTAGTATTTGTACCTGCCCCCTTCGCTGCGGTACTTCCACCCTGGGTCAGAATCTCCTCCCTTCGGCCCCTCCATCTCCTCCCTCATCATCATCTCCCTGTCCTCCTCCGTCTCCTCCGACCCCTGGCTGCTCATCATCCTGAACAAACCCCGACACTGTCAGTCTCATAGGTCTGTGCGCCGCCCACCACTGTGCATATGCAAGAACCACACCTGCATCCTGTAGTGACACCCGCGCCCTGATCCAGGGCACCTCAATCATGCCCATGAATGATGCTCGGGCTATCCGAGGATCTGCACCCATCCCCCATACACTCCCTACCTCTTGGGTAACCAATGGATGAGGAAACCCGTCCGGTACTGCCTCCTACACCTGGCCCATCTGCCTCTGTACCCTAGATCGCATATATCGTGATATCATGTACGCTGTCCTCCCGAACAGCCAGCAGTCACTCTGCACAAACCTCATATAATATGAATCATAGAATCCATCCTTTGCATATCCGTCCTGTTGTGAGGTCTCATGACCCCAGGTCTCACATCCTGCATAGGGTGCCCACAGTATAGCCCCCATCTCATCAAGTCTCCTACACCAGTATCCCACTGAATCTGTGGCCTCGTAACTAATCGACGGCCTGTACCTACATACAAAGGGCTCATATGCCGCCCGGGTTTCCTGATGTCTGATCGATTATGTGACCACTATATGCTCCCACGCCCATACTAATAAGAGCATACATCCAGGACCTAGTGCCCTACCCCTGCGGTAGGCGCACATATGCAGATCATAGTATAACTGACCAAGGATGACGTATCCCCAACAGTATTAGTCACCGTCCTCGACCATGCTTCTCAGCACTCGTGCCCAGCCTATAGGGAACCCCTTGCCTACATGATCAGGCATGAGACGTCCCCCTATCAATCCTGCCAGATATAGAGCCAGTCACCGTGGCCGTGGCTCCATGGTCATCGCTCCTGTCCATGACATCCACTGCCATGTAATCGACAGATCTGTAAACCTTCATCTGAGAGCCATCTCCATATAGGCCTCTGATCCCTCCACACAGTACTCTGGTAGAAGCCCCCAAATGGGCACTTTGTAGATCCTCCATACATCATGGAGGGTGATAGTCGCTTCCCCTATAGGGAAGTGGAAGCTCGAGGTGGTACTGTGCCACCTCTCTATCAACGTAGACATGAGTGCATTATGCGCTCAAAGATGCGGCCAATGCC
This sequence comes from Thuja plicata, assembly GCA_018584345.1. NCBI lineage: Eukaryota > Viridiplantae > Streptophyta > Pinopsida > Cupressales > Cupressaceae > Thuja > Thuja plicata. The sequence goes on from MU227421.1 coordinate 104,061, forward strand.
GCACGTGCTCTAGTCCACACAGTGTCACCACTCCCCACTCTGCCACTGTCAGGTGCTGCTCCAGCTCCATGGTCACTAGGTAGCACTCCCTATCTCTAAATGTAATAGTCTCCTCCTGTAGTTAGCAAGCACATGTCAGCAATCAGATAGCATGCTGGGGCATCGAAAAATATCCCAGGCCTGTCCGGGGCATCGACAAATGCTCCCGGACCCTTGTCTTTTCTCTTCCTCCTCCCTTTTCTTCTATTTTTGGGTCAATTCGCGCAGACGACGGTTAACCCTCGCAGACGGTGAAATTTTACAGTCGCCAGTCTGCGAAGCCGGCGGATCTTTGCAGACATCAGTTTGTGGAGCCGGCGGATCTTCACAGACGTCAGTCTGCGGAGCCGGCGGTTTAGGCTGCCGCCTCCCTTGCCGCACAGACGACGGTGTTATACATCGCCGTCTCTGTTGCGCGTTTTGTCCTCCCCTGCCCTCGTAGATGAAGATCGGTCGAATCTTCGTCTGCGCAGACGGCTGTCGCTTGTTGGTCGTCTACGAGGACGGCGGTCTGTCGATCGCCGTCTGCGCAGACGACAGACATGCGATCGTCATCTGCGTTGTGCATCTGTTAAGGGGCATTTATTGCACCTAACTACCCTCCCAAAATATTAAATGCGTAAATGACAGAGTTGGTGCTCGACTACTCACCGGTGGTCCCGCATCTGTAGGTCGCTGGTATACCCGGATGCACTCCCCAAACTGTGCTCGCTCTCGTTGCGCTGTCATTGCTCTATTCTTCTTCTCTCTTTTTGCTCTTTGTGAGTGAAAGTGACTTGTCCATGGGCCCCGGTGGACTATTTATAGCCCCTTGGGACCCATTTCTTCCATTGGCCTCCCCTTTTTTTCCCGTTCTGGTCCCCGTTTTCCCTCCATTTTTCTTGAATATGCCATGCAATTGGTCTACTTTCCTCGTTTTCTTGCCTTTTCGAGAAAATTTTATTAAAAAATTATATTTTTTCCTATTATTTTCTCGAGGGGGTACCCTCCTCCGCTCTCGCTACTGTAGGTTTTCTGACCTCTCTGGGGCATCTTATTTTCTTTTCTTTGACGCAACGTCACTTTTGATGATACATCAAAGAGGGGCAAAATGTAGACGTCCAAAATCGTCCTTATATTAATTTAATTAATATTCCCATAATATTATAGTTAATTTTAATTAATTATATTTGTTATATTCTTCTGTCTATTTAATTAAATATGATTCACTCTCCTTAGTATTTGAATTTAATTTAAATACTACCCTCTTTTTAATGTATTAAATCTTATTTAATACATTATCCCTCATTGATTCGCTTTAAATAAATTTTTAATTTATTTATTCCTTCAAATGACCTAAATTCTACTAAACCACAATTAATTTGAACCTAGATCCTACCCTACCTCACATCACTCTCACCAAATAGACCTATCTATTAATTAACTAAGGTTAATTAAGCTAATTTCTTGATTCCTAAAATAATTAGTCCTAATTATTTGCTCACACATGTGTGAGCAAATTTTAAAAAATTGACTTTTCCAAATAATCCTTATTTGGTGCCAACAAGGTTTCTTACAACTATGATGACACCTTCTTACACTTTCCAAAAGTGTCTCATTGGTCCAAAACTCTTACACCCTCTTACACCTCTTACAAGATCCTTCACATGTCTACTTTAAGTACACTTTGACCCATCACATCCAAAGTTGCTCACACATGTGTGAGAAAAGTGTGCCTCTTGCATGGCTTATGTGTCCCTCATGTGGCACCTATGTGGATGCCACATGAGCTCCACCTCATCTAAGCCCTCTCTCTCCTCCAAAAACTCTATAAATAGAGGCCTTTGTCAAGAGCAAATCATCTCTCATTTATGCATTGTTATCATGCTAATTTAGTTCTAGATTTCTTTGAAGCATTTAACATCTTTCATAGCAATTTTAGTTTTTAGCTCATGCTTAGTTCATACTTGCAATCTAGATATTACATGTTAGGATTAATGGAACGAACTTAGTTTATTTTCATTAAATCTTGCATATCATTTTAGTATTAGCCTTGCATTATCATGTTTGATGAAGACTTGAGACAAGTTCCTCATACTTGCTCTTGAGTTATTCACTCTCTTAGTTACATTCAATCAATCTAGTGGGATTTAAATATTGTGTTGGGAGAGCACACCCACAAACCTCTCTAAGAGCAAATCAACAAGGCTTGGGTGCACTTGTTCAGCTCATCCGAGGTTATGGTGGAAGTCTTGTTTTAGAGTATATTCTTAGATATGTTAACGTAGTTTATTGATGTATATCTCTAACGTTTGCATGTCTGAGCGTGCTCCCAACAGGTAGATTTCCAGCATATACAATATGCTTTTCTTTTCTCCTTAGAAGAGAAAATCATGATTTTGGTTTTGGTAATGTTCACCTGCATTCCAACGTCTTGGCAAAAGCACTCTAAGGCCCTTAAGTGATCTCTCAAACCTTGAGCCATTTTTGATATTAAAATAAGATCATCTGCGTACAAAAGAAGCTTCACAACATACCCTTCCAAATGCACACCTTCCCCATCTGTTTTGTTTAACTGAGTTTCTAATTTATCAATGTATAACCCAAACAAGGTTGGGGATAAAGGACATCCCTGTTTAACACCAATGTCACTACCAAAACATTCTGACATTCCTTCATTAGTTCTGATTTTGGCTCTAACTTTGTCATATAGTCTGTGCACTGCTGCTCTATACTCGTCAGGGATACCCAGTTCTATCATTCTATTCCATAACTTGTCCCTAGGTACCACATCAAAGGCTTTCTTAAAGTCTACAAAACAACAATAAACTTCTCCTCCCTGATTATCCCATATTTTCTCTACTAAATGACGAAGGGTGATGCAATGATCAATGGTGGAATGCCTAGGTCTGACACCCGCTTGCCCTTTTCCCCTCACCTTCTGCCCAACTGCTGATTCTTCGTTCTATCATGCTCTCGAACAGTTTGCCAAAAAGAGGGTTGACGATAATAGTGCGGTAGTTAGATGGATTATTGATGTCACCACTTTTAAAAAGAGGGATAACCACACTAGTTACCCAATCCACCGGAAAACCATCGCAAATGACACGGTTGAAGATACCATATATGTGAGGCGCAAGGATTTCCGCTCCCCATTTTAAAAATTCAGCTTGTAGCCCATTGATATCACTAGCTTTACCACTTGCTAGTTTCTTTATCCCAAGCTTGATATCTTCAACCATGAAGAGTTCCTCAAAAGTATTCACTATGGGAGGAACATTATTCTCATGTGGTCGTTCATAGAGCAACTTTGCACATTCAAGCCATTAAGCATCTGTAATAGTGTTCTCAATTTGTTTTCTCTTTTGCTGCAACTCTTTCCAAAACTTTTTGGGGTCGTGTTTGCCAAGGGACATGTTTAGTTAAATTTTCTTATTGATTTGGAGAGTTTCTAGGAGCTTGCAACCTTAAAGCTAAATCCAAAGGGATTGTTGATTTTAGTAGTTAGACTATCTATCCTAACCTAGTTGTTGGAGGTTTCTATTTGAAATTTCATAAAGATTTTAACAAAATGAAAGAAAGAAATTATTTTAGCTATAAATAAACCGTCTTACAAACTAATTTATGCATTTCAACTATTTTCTTATGCAACATATAATTACCTAATGCCTCCAACCTCTTAAGAATCCTCTTGCTAAATAAATTATCTCAACAAATAAGTTTATTAAATTTGTGTAGTCTCTTTTAAAATAAAAGGGTTTGATTTTGTTAATAAATGATTATTAGAACTATGAAATTGGCGCCTCTCTGTATTTCTGCCGCTGGAGCTTTTCGGAAAGAGTCGACTGGGTAGAATAGAACCATCTATGAATGCGCGGAGTTCCATTTTGGTCAGGTGTGAGCTTCCTGGACAAATCTAGGGCAAATAAAGGGACGTTCTGCTTGTGTATTGAGACGCAAAAGAAAAGAGTTGTGTGGGCGACTGTTTGCTACTCGAGATTCTTCTTTCCTCAGCAATAGGGTGTGCGCTGGGTATGAACTTGTTTCATTCATAGTCTTCTCTTTGGTGCGCGCTTACATATAAATATAGTTGCTTAAGAGTAAAGTTCAGATCTTTGGAAGCTTATTTCCTATTCATCTTATTTCTGCGCGTGGTGGTTTCAGTCTATTGGACTTGGCAATGTGCTGAATACGTTAGCATTGTACATTCTAAATATCCAGTTCAGAACCGAGGTACAAAATATTCTCATTCTCCATATAATTTGATTATGAATGCAATGTCAAATGCGCTATTCTGAATTTATATCAGGACTTAGTATCATTACAGTTTTTGTCACTTGCACTGGAATATGAGTTTTTGAATGTCATCGTATATAGCTGCAAATACATCATGATGCCATTTTTACTCAAATTGAAACTATTTTAAAAATTACAAGCGAACAAACTGTTTGACATAAATCTCAGAGGAAAGAATACAAATTTTTGGGAAAAATTAGAATAGATTTTTACATAGAACTTGTACATTACTATAAGCCATCTTTCCATTTCCTTTTCCATTTAATCGAATATAATCATTCTGAACCTGAAAAGGACAAGACTTTGAATCATTTTAATGTTTTTCCTTGAAATTTCCCTTTCGGCGCTTATGAGTATATCTGCTAAAACCCAAAGCCATTTTCCTATGAAATTCCGTGCCATCATCTAGAAGAAATATTCCACAGAGGTTACATGTTAATATTCCTTCTGGTTTAGTGTGAGCAGATAGGGATGGACATGGAGATAGAGGAGAATAATAATATTAGAGAAGGAGGGCAAAGCAGCAGATGGTTGAGCGACTCGAATCAACTATGGCCAGACTTTGTTGACCCCGCCGACAGAGAACAATATCGCCGTTACAGGTAAATATTTATATGTCACGCTTTACCAACATACATTCATTTTTCTCTTCATTTTACCGTAAACTATGCAGACAACGCAAATGCTTTCCGTATATGCTACTTTGTTTCTTTTTGTTAACCGATATCTTTTTGCGAATGTGAGGCACGTAGTTCGAATTCTTGCAGTCTAGCCTATGTGTTTTAATTATTTCTTTCTGTTTTGTTGGTGTCTGTCAAGGAACAAATTTTGGCACTGAAAGATTCCGAGTTCGATCCATGCGGCCTATAGTTATTTTTAATCATTATTACTTTTTCTCAGTTCAGTTAGCACCAGGGTTTTGCCAAAAGAGAAGATAGGAGTTCAGATTGGCGGGAGTCTATACTCTAAACTTAATATGGGGTTGGGTTGGGGGGGGTGAGTTTTAATCGTGTTGGATCAAATTCCCACCTTCTAGGCACAAAGGATCTAAAGTACACTCAAATTTAAGGAACTCCTTTGGCTAAGAACCAGAGTATGGGGGTTGATCACTAAAGTGACCCTATGACTCATGCTCGGAGCTTACATTGTCTGGGGCTAATGCTTACAGGAATGATCGAACCCTAGTGGCCTATTAGAGAACAAAACATTTTCACCTATTGAACAATTACCATTTTACTATAGTTTTTGTCCTTGTATCTTTCTTGTTATGTTTGAGAAATAATAATCTCTGCTAGGCAGCCAAAAAGGAAGGGGATTTACCAAAGTGACCATAATCAAGGTGGCATAGATTGCTCGCTTTGTTTAAATAACGGAATTGCTCAGCCTGCTGGGGTGCATTTGGGTTGTATAAGATACAGTATTGTTTTGCAGAAGCAAAGGTCATTACAAGAATTCTTTTTAGTTGGAAAATTGACCCTCTCTTAACGATGACAGTTGAGATTCTCTACACCTAGAATTGGATGTGATATATAACTTGATACAAAACATTAACATTTTTTTTGCAGGGATTTGAAATTGGGGCGTCTTTTTGAAAATCCAGTTAATTTGTCACTTGGGCTCATCCAAGTGACAAAAGCATTCCAGGAATTGCTTTAATGCAAATTTTAATGTTGTCATTACAAATGTTTCAGACATCTTTCATTGAATTGAAAATTATACGCGAGTTAAATGGCCTTTGCATATGCTGCCATGTCTATGTTTGTTAGGTAATAGATTTTGGCAATGGTTGGTTCTGAGTTAGATTGCCCTGTAGTCTATAGACTTTTTGGGCTCAAGTATTTTCCTCTCAAGTTTTCTCAAGTAGTGATCTATTTCTTCTCGGTACTGGATTTTCATCATTGCAACATACTAAAATATAGGTATTGAATGCTCAAGTCATTTTTTCAATCACACATTTCTCATGCGTAGCTTTTTCTTCCATGATTGATGCATTATAAACTTGATGTGGCTACAAGGGCAAAATTTATGAGCTCAGATAAATGTGCGGGTTGATTAAATTATAGAAAAAAAGTTGTCTATTAAATTCAAAGTATAAATGTGAGAGGTGAAAACAACATATTTAATAAGTGTTAACAGTTAAAAAAATGACCTGTTGTAGTAGGTCCGGAAATTGGGTTTCCATTGTCTAGCTAATCTCTGTACTGGAACAAAGTAATATTATAATGTTCCAAATGTATCAGATTTGGACAGCTATTAAATTTAAAACCAAAAACAACATGTCACGATAGGTTTCTTGAGTTGGAAACCAAAGATGGCAGCTTGGGGAGTTTTCGGCTCAATTAAAAACCAAAAAGAGCAGCTTAGCAAAGTGCCAAGTACAAAACACTTCGGAGTAATATGACAGATGCATCTTGATATTTTTGCAAAATAGGTACACTGCTATAAAAAGGCACGGGGCAAGAATTACATGAATAGATTTCAGAGAAGGTTTTGGTGTTGTTTTCTTTCTGTGGTCTTGCCAGTTGTAGGAACGACTTTGTTTCACGTCAGGAATATTTAAAGAACAGGGTTGCATGTGGAAGATCAAATATGCTTGTATGATTGTATCCATTGATTTTTCTCAGATCATTGTCAAACAGATATGATAGGTGTCACATGCTTTATTCTAAGGTTGCATTTTAGCATGTAGTTCATTGGCATGCCAAGAATTGCAGATAGTTTGAATATGTATTCATGAAAGCAAAGATTTCAATAAAAAAATTGGTTTAAAAAGAATAAAAATGATTATTCTCTTAGCAAAAGTAGCACATGCTCTCTAGGTTTCTATAAATGGGAAAGGATTGTGTCGTTGAAGAACCATTCCTTTCTGCATTTTCGTATAAGGGCATTGAAGCATTGAATAAAATAAGAACAACTGTTATATCTTTTGATTTACTATGTTATTCTCACGTTAGCCAATCATGTAATGTATAATTCAGTTTATGGTGCTTAAGTAATTGTATGTTCATAGAGCAATTAAACATTTGGCACCATTGCTTTCAACAAAGTTGGGTTCAAATGACCATATAATGAAACATCTGGTTGAAAAACTTGTAGAGTCTAATCAAGAAAGAGAAGATGAACTCACACACGACCTGATAAACTTGTGCGATATGTTGGTGAAAGAACATATACAACAAGAAGCATAATGGAGGCAAATCGCCAAAGAGGTCATTTGTGATAACCTAAGAGTAAGTGAGGAAGTAGACATCCTCCTCAATTGTATGCCAAGACTTCTTGCAAGACATCTCTTCATACTTAAAGACTTGTGTGCCAAATAGTCTCGAGAAGTACAACCACAACAAATAAAGAAAAACCGAATGTAGAAGTAGATTAGAGAAAGAAGAAAGAAATACAGATAGGCATCAAATCTATTGAAATTAATGTGCTTGTACCCAAACAAGAGTTGGAATAGATCAAAAAGTGATCATAGAAGAAAACAAGAGGCGAGTCAGTCCTTGAGGGGATCATAGAGCAAAAAGTATGAAGAAGAAAGCTAAGAGAAGTAGTCGAAGAAAGCATAATTGTACAAATATCAAGTTAGAGCCCATCTTGAGAATAAGGTTGAAGTTGGAGTCACAATGGAGAAAACAAAAGCACTTCCACTATTAAAAATGTACAAGTTTAGAGTGCTAAGAGATAGCAAGGTACTTGCCACTACCTAACGAGATGTGGATCAATCTCTTCAACCAAGTAGTAGAGCTATTACATCATCAACTAGCCGACGAAGAAGAATGGGAGATAGAATCAAAGACCCATTATGAGAAGCTTATAGAAGTTATTTTCAAGGTATCAAAAGATTGTGGATTGAAGAAGAGAAAGGATTAGCAATTGAAGGATGCAGGCCTAAAAACCCTGGGCCAAAGGTAAATGAGAAAGAAATTGAAGGAAACTCAAGCTTGTTTCCCACACGATTGAGAGTGTGAGAGAAGCATTGGATTGCCTGAATCAAAACTCCATGATAATTTTGTTTTAAGCACTGATGTTGCACTGTAATAGAAACATCGTGACTCCCCCATCAAGTCCTAGTATCGAGAGTTAGAAGCTTCCCAAATGCATAGGCAATAGTTGGAGGACATTGTGAGACATTGCAAAACCAATGAGATGATCTAGGCAACAAACAACCAGGATGATAGATCATATTGGTTATGGTATTTCCCAACAACTCTAAGAGGCATAATTATTGACCGATACATAGAGGTTGACCCAACTTACAAAATTACTTGGAAAAGGCTGAAGGAAGCTTTTGAAGAGGAATTCAAGTTACTACAAGATGAAAATGAAATTGTAGTGAAGATCTATAATACAACGCACGACAAATATAAGAACATCAAAGCCTATAATCAAAGATTCGAAGAATGTGGTAAAGTTAAAAAAAGACCAAGTTACTGGTGTTGGTACGAGTATTGAAATTCAATATGGCAATTTCTTTTCCTTGGGTATGGTTATAAGAATATTATATGTGTACGTGCGTGCGTGCGTGTAATAAATACTCATTTGTTCAAAATTATATATTTTTTTGATTGGTAAGATATCTCTTTTATTAATTATTTAAAATATATCGATTACAAAAAACCAACCTTCAAAGATTTTCAATTATCCTTTGAGTGATTCCATCCCAAAATTACAACACCTGAATCCTCAAAAATGGCCTCGAATAGTACAAAGCCTCAACAAAAAGGTACCAACTACACATTTATAGTTATATACATTGATCAACTATACAAGTATTTTTAAACCGAAAGCACAATTCATCTTATCAAACCCCAAAAAGCATGAAAGACTGCAAAAACTATGCCAACCACATTGTATGACCATGAAGCCAAAAAGAGAAAAAAGTTTGGCTCAACCCTATCCTCAGCTCCTTTTCTTTTGTCCTCGTGTGCCTCGATGGTTCCCTGCGTCTTCTTGCACCCCACCTCACCAATAGTCTGCACATAGAAATTTCAGGCGACAGTTTTCCATTTTCTCCTTTGGGACTCTAGCTGCAAGTGCCACCTCCTAGTCATGAATGTAATCCTTGATGAATTCCCACGCTTGGGATGCCTCACCACGACGAGAAGCCTTGTCCTTAAAGGCTCTCCACAACAAGAAGGGGTGGAGTGATGGTGGAGCACTCAGATCATCTACCCAATCACCATCATTTGCCACAAACCCTCGGCCTAGTTCAACTATCCCCAAGAAGGCATCAAGCCCTCGACACTATTATGGGTTGACACACCTTTGCATAACTTTCCTTACATCTTCCTTCTCAACAGTTCCAGACGCCAAGCAAAAACCATGGAGGCGATGTCTGTATTGGTATGATATTTGTATTTCGCCAGCGTATACTCATCCCCCAACAATGAACGAACCAACAAGAAGGGATCGTCAGTCATCCAAATATTCTTCATTCTGTCCTCTGTGACCCTCCCCCACAACGACATCTGCTGTTTAGTCGAAAGGAAACTGAAATTCGCTTCCATTTGTGCTTCACACCACACCTCAATGTCGTAGATGAAAAAATGCATAATGAAAACAGCTTGGAAGCATACTCAAATACGCTCTCACACGAGGTACCACCGTGGACTACATGCAAAATAAATGCATTGTCCTTTCTATGCCAACTCACCTCTCCCCCATCTACTCTGACACATTCAATCTTCGCAAATCTTCAAAAATCCCACTGCCAAATTTGGCATGAAATGGGACTGGCATTTTAAAAAGGGTGTCGACTGTGATGAACCCGTGAAATGGGGCCACTTGGCCTGGAAGGCAATGCTGGATGCCAACTGTGCTCTGTTGTTTAGCAGAAAATCAGATTTTGTTTTGTTTTGTTTTGTGTCTTTTACCGACTTCTAGAAAGGGGCCAAATCAGATTGTTTACTTGCCTTGCACTGTAAGTTAATGAACTGCCCCAAAGTGGGTATATATCGAAGACTCTACTATGTTTTTTGAGATGCTGAATATTTTGGTTTGCCTCTGTGCATGATTTGGGTCTTGGGACGGAACCCCCAAGAGATCACCTCGGCTGCTGTATGTTGCTATTCGAGCTCTATATGGTCTTGAGAAGAAATCCTCAAGAGTTACTGTCTATTGTGTGTTACTGTTCGAACTCTATATTGAGTTCTGTGTAATCTGAAAGCTCAAATTACTGCTGTGAAGAAATTCTATATCAGTTTCAATAACAAATATATTCTTGAATTTACAGTTACTGGGTAAAATTTGTTATTTGATCCTTTGAATCTGCGTAAGCATTATTGACTATTTCTTTTTCTTGAATCAATATTGTGTAATCAGTCTTTTATTTTTGGGGTTTAAATAGTTTAGAAAAACAAAGTTTAGATCATATAGACCTTAAGGTCTTTACATCGGCTATTTGATTGCCCTCTCAAAAGATATGGGTCATTCTATAATTTTTGAATCTATCAAGCTTTTTCCGAATGATGTGAACAATTTTGTCAATCTTCCAAGTGTGTGCCTTGCCATTCGCTATGTCATTGATAACAATCTGAGATTCACCTTCAAGATGAAGTTGATCCACATTTATTTTCTTAGCCAAATCTACTACAAGTAAAGTCGCCTTCACTTCCGCATCATTATTGGTACAATCCTCTAACTTCTGAGCTTCCATCACAATGATATTGCCATTCTCATCCATAGCTACACAACCCACACCTGAAGGGCCAAGATTTCCTTTTGACGCTCCATTAAGATTTATTTTAATCCATCCACTCTCTGGATTTTCCCATTTTGCCTCTGATTTAGCATTGAAAGAAGGATGAACCCTAGGAAGCCCATTAATAGGCAGGATTTTAAGAAGGGGCCACTATCTTTGAAGAAATCCATTTGAAAGACAAAAGGGAAGATTCACCGGGTTTTGGTTGGCCACTGCAGTGTTCACAAGTTCTGAAATTGAATTTTCAATTCGAGCACAGAGACTAACCACAGAGCCTAAAGACCTGAGGACCCCCAAAACCATGATCTCTACCACCTCTCTAATCAACATTACATTGCTCTTCCTACTGATTATTCTGCCGTTCATTCAGCTGGTCATTTTGTTGATCTTCCTCATGACGGTCCTCTTGTTGTTCGTCTTGACGAGGATTTCTTCATGTACCCATACGAGTACCCGTGGCTCGCCCTCGATTTTTGTTCTTGGGAGGCATCCTTCAAGACAGAAATAAGCGTACATCAGGACCATCATAATCATATCCACAACACAAGCTAAAACACAAGGGAAGCAAAATAAGCACCAGAATAACATTACAACACTCATACCAAACATAATGAGCATATATACACCATAGCTCCCAATGTATGAACATGCATTCTAATATGAGATGTAAGGTCCTGCCAAGAAACCCTTAAAATGAAGGACAAAACATGTATGATAACAGAGGGAATAACTTTTTTTTAGAACAATAATATATAAACATATGATACTCTATATCACTTGGACATCCAGGAGATAAACATCAGAGCATTGCACAATGGATGTAAGCAAAAGACTATTGGCGATTTCCAAGGGTTCCACGACAACCATACTTCTAAGTTCATTTTAAGCACCAAGTTCAAATGTTCCCATGAAGACCGTTCATATGATTGCATAGTAATCCATAAGAAAATCAAGATCATACAACCATCTAATATCAGGATAACAAGCGCAAACCAGCCTGCAATCACAATCGGGTCAGCAAACCAATTACACCATAAAACTGAGTGGAGATGCCAAAGGACAGGCCTAGACGCCGATCCCCATATGTAGATGCCAATGTGTAGGCAACAATCTACAGGCGCAGACGCTGATCTGCAGTTTGTCCCGGCCTAGTGACAGATTTGTCTCAGTCCAATGGGTTGGAAGCGCCAGTCGATAGGCGGAGACGCCAATCAATGCAAATGACAATCCACAAATCTGGCCCAAACACTATGGCAAATCAACTAGGAACTTAACCAATAAAATTCTATGGCTAAAACGCCTTCTAAACTACTACATGAACATTGAATAACACGCCATCGAGGCTTATTTCACTCGATGCTAATATAACAATCATCCTTACATTATTAATTACAATACAAGGTATACGAGTACATTAAATAACCATGATTTCATCAACCAATAGAACAAGAGCAAGATGAAGAAGCTTTGGGCCCACGCTAAAACTTGTATGCTGGTCCCCAACGGTAACTTATCACGCCACTTGACTGCGTGGTACCCTCAAGCCCACCCCTTTGTGCTCACAAAGATAGTCATATGGCCTAGAAAACCATACAAGCAACAATATAATAGGGCTTACAATCACACAAGGCACAAGTAAACAACCAGGCACAATGAACACCCAACATAGAAACCATCCATAACGCACACTCAGAAGGGGATGATCAAATACACCAATCCATCAGGTCACTACTCAAACATAAACAGTGTATGGGTAGAGAGTCTGGAAGCAAGGGTCATTGCATAGCCCCAGAAAGGTTCATGTGGAGCCAAGCAATCCTCTTGTGGTGACAATGAGGCTTGACTTGCTGGATGCAGTGGACATTCTCAAATGCGTCCTTATCCAATGAGAGTTCTCAAGGCACGCATGAGGAATACTCATTATCTTGTTATTATGCATTTACCCCATTAGTTTTATTTATGCTATCGCTTGACTTAAGCAACTCTCTAATGGGTTGTCCGTTAGCCCCTTTGTGCCTCGACTTCCATTGAGAGCCGCTCCAAAATTTTGGGTCTACAACCATCCCAAGCTCATAAACAAGGCAAACCACAATGACATAATATCATAGTACATCATGTAGCAATTTTGCATTGTCACATTATACAATGTTGACAAAACCTCGACATGCACTCCATTGGTCCCAAACCAAAAGTATGGATCCACATCGATCCTACGTTGATTTCTCATACTCCTTATCAATTATTTCATGCCAATATGCATTTAACAACATTCCAAATCAAGACTTTCACACAATTACCAAATTGTCTCAAAACCTAGCATGAAATCCCTTCATCCAAAAACCACCAAAAATTCAAACTAAATAAATCACAAATCTGGGAAAACTCATTGGTTCCCATACATCCCTCATGACAAAAGTGCAATCGATTTCACAAAACACTCATCCAATCACAATCTGGCAACATAATGGTAAGGAAACCGTCATATAACAACCCAAATTGGGGAAATATGCAAATCTCAACCAAAAACATTCAAACAAACTTGAAACATGTTTAAATCCATCCATTAAAACATTTCCAATCATCTTTTTAACCATTAAATTGAAGAACAAAGGAGAAATGAGAAGAACTTTACCTCAACCAAGCAAATACCCAAAATATGAAGAACTTGCCAAATACCCCACAAGACAATATTAATCAGGAAAGAAGATGATTTTGGCAAGAGTGATCCAATGAGCCAAGACCCACAAAAACTCTCCAAACCAAACTCCCAATCCAAGCAAAACTCCAAATTTAGAAGAAGAGGGTTTCAACTCCAACCAGATCGCAAAATAAGAATTGAATTCAAAAATGAACTTTTGACATAATAAAAGGGCTCTTTTTCAAAATAATAAAATGTATTAAAGCCACTTAAGTTAAAACATAAAATAAAATCCCAAAAGCCAATTAAATTCTAAATCCCATTTGAATATTTGTTGATAAATAATAATACACTGCCAAGCCATACATTTGATTAGTTTTATTTATTATTTTATTTTAAATACTTAATTGCAACAACTGCGGACAACTGATATTGTACATACACTCGTTACTGGTCTATCACAATATGCAATGGTAGCTGGACATTACCACGTGGTAACCGGATGGGTAGGTATATACAACATGGCGATTATCGCCCAAGAATAAGAACGACAATTAGGCTGGATAACATGAATTGGCCATATGGCTAACTCCAATTAACTATCGTCGGGATAATATAGGCACGCTCAGACTTGTGGAGCCAGGTGGAGTTGATAAGTGGTACCTGCCATTAGTCAAACATTCACATGTCAAGTATACCTGCTCATTTATATAAATAGCTGAAGTGCATATAAAGTAACAAATAACACAAACCACTGAAAAGGGAATTTTAACGACATAATCATTCTTATGTACTCAATTGTTATGATATCACCCCTTTTCACATATAGTCATCATATCCGCATTGCATTAATAATCTTATCTAGCTAAATACATCAAATATCATTAAATGACATGAAATATCATTTAACATGAACAATGAACATATAACAAATCCTGAACCAGATTACTAATAATACATGATCAACAATGAAAAATCACATCAAATCACTAGCATAATCAATACTCATCATGAAATCATCAGCAACTCCAAAAGGCCAAAATAACATCTATATATGTAAATGTATCTAGACATCATCATATAACATCATTCCACATCATCGCAGAGTCATCATGCATTTATGATCATCACTGAAATCACAAGTATAACTTACTGTCCACATCAACAATGATACCATATGAACAAAAGAATATAGCAACAACTGGATGCATCCCAGGAATGTCACTACAAAAGAATAACATACAGATAGTTACATGATAAACCATATGCAAAGTCTAGCTTGGATCAAAATAATAAGCAAATGGCAGAATGCAAACACAGGAGGCACTACAATCATGTTAGTTATTATCAACTATTTACAGGATCTTTGCCCATGTTTCACATCTGTTGGACATGTTAACAAGGAAAGGGGTGGCATTCACATGGTCTGACAATCAAGAAAAAGCCTTCAATGATCTAAAGATATGACTTATTAGTTCTCTTTTTTCTAGCATATCTAGATTGGGATAAAGAGTTTCACATACATGCAGATGCATCTAATATTGTTATTGGAGCTACATTAGCACAACTTGAATCTCAAGGACTTGATCGTTGGATGTTCTTTGCAAGTCAAATGCTATCAAGTGCAGAAGAATATTACAACACCATAGTGTTGATGTGAGTTTTGTGACCACCTCAACGT
Organism: Thuja plicata; assembly: GCA_018584345.1. Lineage (NCBI taxonomy): Eukaryota > Viridiplantae > Streptophyta > Pinopsida > Cupressales > Cupressaceae > Thuja > Thuja plicata. The sequence goes on from MU227421.1 coordinate 119,391, forward strand.
GCAGGATAAAACATTTAGTGTTCCAAGATGAAACACCAAATATCTAATCCTCTCTTGAACAAGGAAGCTTTAAATGCTAAACAAAATGAACTCTTGTGATCAAATAAAGCAACCCCAAGGTTTACACTCCGTACTTGTGACTTTAGTGTTGGACAAAACTCAGTTTCTATCATGTGGTTTGCTGGTAACCACCCGGGGACTTATGCTATTCACTCAATGGGATATCAACTTTCCTTTGCAAATGTTCTGGCAATACAACTGCTTGATCCTAATTCTAACAAGGTTTCAAAATAAAGTGCAAAGAAGTAAGGGTTTAGAATCCTATTCTAATCCTAAAATGCAAGAGATAGTGAATGTCTTTATGAACTCTACTAGGCTTAGTTTTGTCATCAACTTCCACTAAGCTTGGTGCAGGGCACCCCCTGAAGTTCTTACTTTTCTTGCTTTAATGTTTGTAATAAGGTGCATCCTTGAGATCACCCTTGCGTGTGTGTGGTTGTGTAGGTCTATGATGTAAGGTGAAGGACCTAAGGTGAATTATAAACCTAGGTTCCTGAAACCATAGTTAGACCATGCTTAGTTTTGGTGATTTTTGTGTTTGGTTAGAAGTTGTGTTTTATGTCCTTAGATAGGTTCTTGTCATGTTTTGAACCTCTCCCACATCCTTGGGGGTCGGTAAGGTTAGCATTTGCCCAAAATAGCAACTTTCCCATATGTTGCCAAAAAGTTGTCTTTTTGCAAAATGTTGCATGAGCAACTTTTGCAAAATGTTGCTCGAAGAATGATAACTTCATTGTAACCGATCCCAGCAACTTCTTGAAGCATCTGTAACGCCTAGATGATGCTATTAGGTGCTCTGATGCCTTCCATGAAAGTTAGAACTTACAGTGTACGAAGTTTGATGTTCAGAGGAGGAAATAGAAGAGTGTTTTGAGTCATTTTTGATAGTGTATGGCCTGGTACGGATTCATCTTGTGGATCCAGTTGCAGAAATTTGTGATGTCTTGAGCTTCTTAAGCATTCCAGTTGGTTTGAGTTGTTTTTATTAAGTTTATTAAAAGTTATAGATTTTACTTACTCACTGTCTGAGAAACCAAGGTTTACTGGGCCAGTCACAAAGATGTGATCCTAACTTGAGATTTATCCAGTGGATCTGCTCGACCACTTGGAAAATACAAGTTAGGATCATGGTCTTTAAGAATCCTAAAGCTCAGACACTCAATGTTAGTCCTACTATTTATGAGACAAAGCCCTAGGCTAATTATCTCTATGTAATTAGCCTGGCTTTTTGGTACAATCACATGCATGTGTAATATGTGTTTGGGAGGATCAAACCAAGAGTTGTTCTAGACTATTTTGGGGTAGAGGAATCCATCTAAGTCTCTGCATTTACTCCATGAACCCATCTTCGACCACTTACTTAACAAACCAAGCCTAACCTAGCTAATTAGGCCTATGTGCTTTGTGAGAGTTCAGGGGTGCAGGAGTGGAGTGAGGTGTTAAGGCTTTGAGGGGTTTACAAACTCCATAAAGGGTGTCTAGAAACCCAATTAGATCTATTGGATCCTTCTGCAGTTAAAAGTTAAGTCCAAAAAAACCCTCTGGTTAGGGCTACAAGGAATCCCAGGCCATTTGGGATTCGACTATCTTTGGGTCTAGCAGACCAAATCCTTTGGTGGATTCTTGACCCATGGGGTCTATTTGAAGTCTTCAAGCACTTAGGACAGGAGTTCTAAGCCTCTGGTGAAGGTTTATACTATTTTGCTTGGTTTAGGGAAGGTGTCCCTAAAGGAGAAATTACAGGGTTCTACAACTTGGCTTGGAGAGTCAAGAGGGGATAGGGGAAGCATATTGATCCCTTTGGCGAGTCACAAGACACCCTTGGAAGACATTGGTGGAGTTGCGGTGTCCAAGAAAGGAGTTTGAAGAGTGGACAAGGAGTTAGAGCCCATCTAGGTCTTCTTGCAGTGCTCTCTGCATCAAAGCTAGTGCAATCTTCTTAGGTAAACAATAGATGTTCAAATCATTACTAACCACACCAACACCATCAATATGATGCATATTAATGAGCGAGTAACAATTGAACTTAAGCTTATATTAAAACTATTCGACCACCCAAAGCAATTTGCAATCAGAAAACTACAAGTAGTATGGATAAGCAATTTTCACAAAGGCTCATTCAAGATTTCTTTCATCCAACCAAATTACTAAAACAAATTCTAAACTACGTTTGAGAAATCAAAGAACCACACAAATACTCCAAAATCTTCACAAAATAACCCAACTTCAATGATTTATTTCAATTTTGGCAGTATCAAAGTGACAATTCTCCAAAAACTCTGTTTACGAATGAGAGGAATAGGGTTTATATAGGAGTCTTTGATATAATGAATGGCCTAGATTGATTTGGATTCAATGGCCAAGATTATTTCAAATAACCCTAATGTAACTACCACTTACAAGCATTAAATCATAGTTACAGGACTCTGTGAGTCCCGCGAGTCAGGGCTCCAGAGTTTTTTGGCCTCTGGACTTTGACTCGGCCGAATCCTCCCAGGACTCGCAGAGTTCGTGGACTCTCCTGACTCGGAGAGTCCCGTGGCCAGGACTCTGCCGCAGCCAGCTGAGCCATAAAGTAAAAAATAAACATTTTTAAATTGTTTTTAATGGTTTTTTGGCTTATATGATCTTATTGCAATAGCAAGTTCCAAAAATTTTAAATGGTGATTCCCAATAAGGCAACCAACATGTAGTAAAAAAATGTCTAGCATGTAGCAGGTATAAAACATAACAATTTGTCTATAAAGCAGATTGCAACAGGATTTCACTAAATTTTTTGCCAAAAAAGCAGTGTCATATCACAAATTGTAATCACAAAGTCCTAGAACCAGGTATTAAAACAACACTATCAAATTTGAAAGCATTGCAACAAATAAAATGCTTTCCTTTTAAAGAGTTGGACATCTCTAGAACAATAAAAGAACAGTTTTAAGGTTTGTGAAACAATTAAAAAAAATGTTTGTTAAACTAGTCATTTGACAAAGTTAAATTATGATGACATTTGAGCAATTATATACTTGATATCATTCCAAAAATTCATAATGATCTTTCTAATCTATTAACAAAAAATTTAAGCGAAGTTGTTATGAAATAACTTGCATGGTAGAAGAATATAATATGAAATATGTTGTAAACACTTGATAATAATATGCCACTTCGAGGGAGCAACCTCGTAGTCCACTTCAA
>MU227421.1:122751-138608 GCA_018584345.1 Thuja plicata
GAAATTTGCATTTATACTTATGTGATCAATGTAAACTTGTGTATGTGTGCAAAGTAGCTTCTATTTATCTCAATTATTGTGTCTTTGATGTTAATTGACTAAATGATGCATGAAAAAAGTTTTAAATTCATAGTCTTGTAACTATGCATTAAATGCTGACCAATGACAATAAGGCACCATCTATGGGCCAATGAGAAAATTACATTGCTTTGAAATACATATCCACATGAGGATAGACCAATAAGAAAATTCATTGTGGTAATGCATTAAATGCATTCCACATGTCTACTTGGAATAACCTGATTGGTTGAAGATGAGTGGACGCCACCTCAGCATATTTATCTTGTAAACTTTGTCTCAATTCTACTTCTTCGCCCTCCTAATTTAGGAAACCTTCTCATTGAATTTGTTCTTGATATATTGGCTTTTTTGAAGTGATTGGCTCCTTCATGTTGATCTTGGACTTGCAAATCTTCATGTTGTTAGGTCCTTCAAATTGATCTTGAATTTCCGAAGGAAATTCAAGATGATGATAATCTTCTTCATTTGTAGAACTTGTTCATTCTCCTTGCTCTTTGAATTCCTCTTGTCCTTGAACTTGTCCTTGTGTCTCTCCTTGATGAAGGCTTGACGTTGAAATGATTCCTTACTTCAAGTTTGATCTTCAAACTCTCCTTCCTCAATGCATTCGTTTGAACATCAGCTTCTATGATCATTTCCATGTATCGATCCTTGCAAAAGAAGAGATAATACTTGTGTTAAGCTTATGAAGCAAAATCAATTGCAAACAAAACTTGAAGAACTTGAGATACTTTTGTGATGAACAATCCCTCAAAGAACAAGATCTCATCCTCAAATTGATTTTACATGAGGAAATGTAATTTGAAATTTCACCTTTCACCATCTTATCAAAATTCATGCATCTCACCTTTCTTGCGCAGAACTGAATCTTGATAAAACTCTGAATTTTACCTTCAGCGAGCTGGGAATTTATTAATAAATCTGGAAGATGATTGATTTGTTGATAAAAAATTGCGTTAAGCTCAAGTCACACTCGCCTTCAATCTGTTTGAACATACCTTGGATCTGCTTATGAATTGAATTCCTTGCTGAAGTGTGCTTCTGGATCTGATTATTTTCGCTTTAGATCTACTTTTACCTGCTCTTGAAGTTGCAATTCTAATTGCTTGAATGATTTTGAAATGGCATCTCTTGCCTCCTTATATAAGGCGCCCCACATGAGTTTGACAGCCTTCTGATATTAGCCGACCTAGTAGCCTTTATTTGACATTTTAAACTTGCATTTTATTAGGCTAAGTCGCCCCTTCTATGTTCATGCCTTTTCTAGATGGATTTTGAGTTATCTCCTCAAGCTAGGTCAGCCCTCTATCTTGACCGTGCATAGCTATAAATATAAGGTTGAGCATTCAACTCTCAACTCGATTCAAATTCACACCTTCTCCAAAATAACCTCTGCTCTGATTTTTGATTCTTCCCGCTTTGCTTTTTTGCCTTCCTAGGGCTTCTGATTTTTCAGATTCTCAGCCCCCCTACGACAAGGATTGAATTAAATTTCTGGGCCTTTCATGTGGAGTTTGCACCTTCTTTAAGGCAGACTTCCGATTTAAATCCCTGATTTGTCCACAAATTCGCTTCTCCTAGACGCTGGTTACTCCTGAAAATTGTTCCTCAAAGGGCGACTTTACATGTAATTTCTTGATCTGCTCAGTGTTTGTCGAATTATTTTGCACTGTGGTTGGAAAGATTACAGCGATCTGCACTTATATCTATCCCATAAAGGGACGCCACTGTTTAGACCTTCAATGCCGACCTTGTAACTGTTTTCAAATACTTTGCCTTGATTGATTTCCCAGCCCCCAAATCAAGTCGTCTCTTTGCCTTATGTTTTATCACTGGGTTTCATGGCAACTTATTACAGATTCATCTCAGTTCTACCACTTCACAATGCATGTGGGATTAAAAAAAAATGCCTCAAAGGGAAAATCGATAAGCATAGGGACTAAATCACATTCATTTTTTTGATTTCTTTTACCAAATGCTAAGGTGGAAATTCGATTGGTATAGGGACAAGTTAAATCCTTCAATTTTGTCCTTGTTTTTCTCTCTAAAAATTCACCAAGTCCCTCAAGTGGAAAATCGATAGTCATAGGGACAAATAAACTTCATGAGATTTGATTAATCCTTGCACATCTTTACTTGGTGGAAATTCAATAGGGATAAGGACAATTTAGTCCTTATGAAATTTCATCCTTTCTTGCACATTGTGGAAAATTGATCCTCATAGGGACAAGTTCAGTCCTTCACATTTTGATCACAAAGTGGAAATCTGGTCTCTATTCGGACAAAGTGGAAATTTAGCCAACATAGGGACAGTGGAAAATTGACCTCCATAGGGACAAAGTGGAAATTAAGCATCCATTGGGACAAAGTGGAAATTCAGCATCCTTTGGGACAAAGTGGGAAATCCCCATCCATCATAACAAAGTGGAAAATCCCCATCCATTGGGACTTTTAATTCCTAACTTATATCCCAACTTTTTCTAAGTGTTTTGAAGGTAGAAAATCAATCTCCATAGGGACTACTCACTTTAACTTGCATCACTTCATCATATTTGCCCAAATTCAAAGGCGAGATGAAATTTTAATGCCTAGGAGAGCAAACTGTCTTACAAAAGCACCCTAACACTTACGAAAATTTCCTTAGAACCCAACAATCTTTTGCACTTTGATATTTATGACTTCAAAACCTTAAGACTTGTCTATGTTTGCAATTTGAAGACTTGAAAGCCTGACCACTCCCCAGGGCGAAACTTGTACTTTGGAGTTCATAATTGACACTTTGATGCCAAAAACCTAAAAACTAACACTACTGAAGAACAAAAAGAGGGGTTCCCCATTTGCAATGGGGCAATGGTGTCACAACGCGCAGATAGAGAACAATTGGGCACAAACTATTCAGTTTAGAAATTTTGGCACTATCTAGTGACAACACCATTCACATTCTATGTTGCCCATCAAGCATTGATGTACACAGTGAGAAAAACAATTATCCAAGACTGGGTGAGTACATGTTTTTTTTTTCAAGAACTTACTTTTACAATTATTATTCGGCCAAGGGAAAGTCACATACTTGCAGATCAGCTCTCAAGAATCAAGTCAAAAGAACCCCTCAAAAGTGTAAATGAAGATTTCCCCTATGCTTTCTTTTTCTAGATATCTGCACTATCATGAGAACATACAAGAATATCTTTCAACATACTCATTTACAAAGGATATGCCTCTGGGAGAAAGAAGGCAGTTGACACTTACAAGTAAAACAATTCAATTGATCAACAAACTTCTCTTCAAATTGGTCCCTGACCATACCTTGAGAAGATGTGAGCTGTGGGAAGAAGGAAGATGTGTGTTCGAAGATGCACATGATGGATTGGTAGGTGGCTATATGGGACTAGATACTATTGCAAGGAAAGTTGCCTTGCTTGTTTGTGGTGGCCAATTCTCCATACAGATGCAAGGGTGTTGGTAGTTGGATGCAATACCTGCTAGAGAGTAGGGAAGCCACCAAAAAGGGATTTCATGTTACTTTCACCATTCTAGCCACAAGAACTATTCATTTTATGTCACTGTCACCATCCCAGCCACAAGAACTGTTTAAGCGGTGGGAATCAGACTTCATAGGTCTTCCCAAGGTCTGTCAATTTCATAGATGTAGATACATTGTAGTACAATTGAGTACTTGATGAAGTGGGCAGAAGCAAGAGCCTTGCTTGACAATACAACATTAAGCATGCAAGATTTATCTACGAGCAAATAATGATGTGTTAGGGTTCTTAATACAGATAAGAAGTGATAGAGGGGGACATTTTCTGTATCATGTGATTTGATTAATGATGAGTGAATTATGGACCTTCCACACCCTCTTGACCCCATACTACCCAATAGCAAATGACCAAGTAGAGTCAATAGATAAAGTAGTTATCTTAGACATCTACAAATGTTGGGGTCAAAAGTGCAGATCGGGAACAATATCTGAGTTAACTATCGAACATACCTTGTTCCTATTAATTTATGGCCAGGAGGTGTGGTAATCATAGAATATTTGGTTCCCAATCTAAGGATTTCTATAGAAAATAAAGTGGGTGACAACAAAAGTTCCAAAGAATGACTCCACTTGAAGAAGTTAAACAAACGAAGGATATTGGCAGTGACACAATGGGCAATCAAAGTAATGTAAAAGAGGAGAAAATATTGGCACAACAAAAATCTTTTGAGAATGAACTTCAAGCCCGGATAGTTAGTAATAAAATTTAATGGTCATAACAAAATCAAATTGGGTAAGTTTAGAATAATGTGGCTAGTACCATTCAAAACCCAAGAAATATTAGCAAACTGGTCCATAAGGCTTAGATGATTTAGATGGAACCTTGATAAAGGATGTTGTAAACAATTTCAAACTAAAAATGTATAAGATGAGACAAGAAGCCTAGATAGTAGTCAATATTTTATACTGGGAGGAGATAGGAGATAAATAATTGAATGAGAAAAGTATGGACAAGGATGAAGAAGTTAGAAAAAGTGCAGTACCAAGAATTTTCCCACACTTAAACCAAATATTTGTTTGGTCCACTTACAAGATGGATTAAGATATATTGCAAATGGTCGATACATTCATCTTTATCCAATGTATGGTCTAGGTATACCAATTTCGACCTCCCTATGGGAGATGTTAACTCTGATTGATCATTTGGAGATATGAACATTGAAGATTCAAATGACCCTATGGAAGAATGCTGAAAATTCTGTGATAGATACCCACTCCTATTATTAAACTAATAATGAAATGTTTCTAATGGTCATCTTTAGTGAGTTTAGTTTTATTAGTTAGTTTCTATTTTTGTATTCAGTTAACGATTGTTTTGTTCAAAAACATTGTCTTGTACTTTTGTATTTAAAGAGACTTCGTCTCTATTGTTTAATATCAAACCATCAAGTTTAATAACATGGTATCAGAGCGAGTTTGGGTCTAACTCCCTCACAAGAGGCCTAGGGTTATGTGGGTTGCATGTACTTGCATGTGCTGCTTTCCGTGCGAAGTGTTTTCTTGTTTTATTGTGTGATGAAGTTTGTCCATTTTTTTGGGTATTTTACCACGCAAAGGCTGGTGTTTTGTTGCGTGAACGTTTCTGTGATGGGCTGTTTTGTTTGCTGCAGCTGCGACCTGTTTTCTATAGTGCGAGGGTTTTTTTGTCCTCAAAATCATGATGGTGGGTTTTATGATTATTTTTTCCCACAAAAAATCACGGTGATGGGTTTTCTAATTTTTGTTCTTAAAAAATTAGTGAGTAGGTTTTAATAATTTTTTTCCCTTTAAAAACTTTTGTTGTGTTTTAATAATTTTGTCTTCAAGAATTATATTGTGGGTTTTCATTAATTTTCCTTGAAAATTTTTGGGAGGGTTTTATAATTTGTCCATAAATAAATAGTGTGGGTTTTGTGTGATTTTTTGCTTCAAAAATCGTTTTGTTCAAGGGTTTTACCGTTTTTCCTAAAAACAAAGTTTTGAATTTTGATCCGCGTCTCCAATTTTGTGGTTGGTTTTGATCCCTTTTTATCCTAAAAAATTGTGTTTGTTTTTTTCAATTTTATTTTAAAAAATTATTTCTGGGTTTTCTGGTTTTTTCCAAAAAAATCAGGACTGGTGTTGCTGGTCTCAAGGTTTTTTGGTTTTTCCCCATAAAATCATTGGAAGGTTTTGTCGATTTTTTTGGACAAAAATCACGGTTTCTTGCAGCTATTCTAGATTGCACCTAGTGTTGCTAGGGCAATGGTTTGCACAAGGGTTTGCTAGTTTTCTCCTCAAAATCGTGGTTTCAGTTTCATCTCAGTGTCTCTGGCTATAGGGAGTGGTGCCTTTGTTTCCCAACATCAGGTTGGATGGTTTGTGGTTATCTTGGTCATTTCCAGAAGTTTTGGGAATTCAGGGAGGGTCTCAGTAGCTGGCTCATGTTGCAGAGTGTAATGATGAGAAGGGGGCAACCTTCTATGTATCCATGACCAAAAGACTTGTAGATCGTCTTTTGTAGGTAGTTAGTACGATGTCTCCATTAAGGGAGGGTATTAAAATAATAATGTAATGTTTCTAACGGTCATCTTCAGTGAGTTTAGTTTTATTAGTTAGTTTCAATTTTTGTATTTAGTTAATGATTGTTTCATTTAGAAACATTGTCTTATACTTTTGTATTTAAGGAGGACTTCGTCTCCATTGTTTAATATCAAACGATCAAGTTTTATAACACCTACTTCTGTTAGAAGTTATGTCGCGTCTTCGTCTAATGGTTATGGCAGAACACTTACTTGTGGTGGAAAGATCCTGATATGACCAAGCTGTCCAAGAGTTTAGAGAAAGATATTAGTTAACAAGTTTTGATACACTACAACCATCTGCACCATAATCAGTTGAGTTTTGGCGAATAGTAAATAATCCTATGGCAAATCCATCTGTACTAGATGAAGAAACAACATGGTACCAAGATCAAGAAGGGCCTAGTTTAATGGACTTCAGCAAATAAGTGAAGCCAATAGAAACGATCAAGGTATGACTCAACTTAATATTGTCGAAAGAATCTTTAAGTTGGAATATGCAAGTACGTGTTGCACTAATGAGTGTTAGTTATATTAGTTATAGTTTACATTAGTTATATTGTATCTGTAGTTAGTCGGCAAGTGTTGGTATGTCTCATTGATTGAAGTAGTTAGTTGCTGACAGTTGGGATTGTGTTGTTGGAAAATCATTCCCTTCTGCATTCTTGTATAAGAGAATTGATGCATTGAATTAAATTAGAACAACTGTTATATTTTTGAATTACTATGTTATTCTCATGTGAATCAGTCATGCATGTATACAGTTTATTGTGCTCTATTAATTGTATATTCATAGAGATGTAAACAGATGGTACTTGAATGTAGCTTATAGCTGTATTCCTTAAAACTTTTTGATGAAAGTAGCTTCTAAGGTGTTTTCATAGAATTATTACGTCAAATAACCACTCAACGTTACAGAAATTACCATAGACAGGGTTCTTTCTTTCTAGAATTTGTTCAGATATGTGTTATATTAAAGTCCATACACATTTTACTACGGTTGATTTCCCAGTTTGGCTACATGTCTCATCTATTTTAAAATTCCTCTTTTCTTTGGTGTTTTCTCTTATTTATAGTCTTAGTCCTTTTGTAATATATTTGTTTTAGTTGGCTTTTTATCTTCTTCAAGAGCATGTTATACTGACACCCCAAGTGTGCTGGTGCCTTCCCTCTGGTTCTGTTGTTTACCTTCCTAATACACTTTCTTCTGATGTGCACAGGAAACGATCATCTCTTGGGAGTCATTTCTTAGTCCAAGAAAGATCAAGTGCCAACAGACTAGAAGCTGGAGCTTTAATTGACAAGAATGCAGAAAGTTTCTATCCTAGTCCTGCTCTTTTTCTTGAAGATATCAAGCAAGAGGTGGAAGGCTCTGTTGTTCAAGGGGTTCAAGTATCGCCTGGAGGGCGTTATTCTTTGACTACAAAAAAGGGTGCTTATAGTGACAGAAGATCATCCCAGCTTGAGAACACACTTTTAACTGGTACCCAGTCATCTCAGTCTTTTATAAAGGCTGCAAAAGAGGAACCAGAAGAGGTTTCAGACAGTGGAGAAACAACATTTTCTCGCTTTGAAGCAATCCTTGATTCTGCTCTGCAGGGTTGGTTCTTGTAAATCTTAATTGGTTTGATGTTGACATTTGTTTATTTTTAGCCACAGGCTTTTAATCAGTTATATGAGGCAACTGATACTTTACAATATTTGAAATTTGTGCTGCTTGCCTGACAGATAGCGTTTGGTACTTCAATGCAATACTACTTTTGTTCAAATTCGCTTGGGTTTTATTTTAAGTAAACTGGCATCATTGTCACTCGTAGATAACGCCTTTGTCAAAATCTTTGGTGCAATGCTTGTCTGCCATTTTTCTCTTTGAATTGTAACCGGACCATTTTCTTTTTGTGTTCAATTTGTAATGGCCACACTTGCTTTTTATGAAATGTTTGCAAGTAATGATAGCAATAAAACGGTTTGCTGATTGTTATCTCAGTTTGGTTTAACATAAGATGCATTCATTGTAACACATTGCATTGAGTAAAAGAACAATAACATGCTCACATAACATGATAAATAACAGCCTCTTTTTAAAACATACGAATCTGGAAATTAAAGCATTAAAGTTCAGATTTGAAATATATCAATTTTGAGAAGATTACAAGCCTGAAACAACAAGTCGACCAGCAGCTGCGGCTGTCGAAAACCTTCCTAAATTCTGAGATCTTCTCCTAATCACTCCAAACGCCTATTGACTTCAATGGCTTGCCCTCCATACCAAATCGCCTAAGCAAGGAGGGATGCCAAACCCCAATAAATGCAGATTTTGCCCCTCACAACTCCCATGTGCTAGCAAAGGAAGTGGCGTCCAGGCTGTGGGGCGATTTTGTATTTTAAATTCGTTTCTCCATTAAACATAGCAAATGACATATCACAATGAGTTGCCCAAGCTAGGGAAGAAGTTTGAAACAATACCTAGAAGCCAAAAAGTCTTCCGCCAAGAGATATGAGCTAAAATGTATTTCAGCCACCTTGAATAAACACGCCCAGTAATCTGATAATAACTTCCAGCACACTGAAATTGAAGCCAAGCACACCTTAACTCACTCCAAATGAACAATGATCACCAAAACTCTGAAAACCACACACACCAAACTGCAAACTAAAACCCCACATCAAAACACGCTGAAATCTTCATCATCACACCCCAAAACACACACTGAAAACTTCAAAGTTCTGATCTTCTTACAATAACCAGCTCGAGTGGGTCTTTCACTGCTGAAACCGGTGTCCCAGCTATAAGGGTTTTTGTCCTCGAACCAGCATATTGTTCTTCCTGGAAACGCTTCAGCAACACTTCGTTATGTAGCCAAAACAAGATGATCCAATGAGAGCTAAAATGTTCTTTTTAAAGAAGAAAAGAGAGGATTAGGACAACATAAGTTTGAAAACCCTTTTCCCTCCAAAACTCACACCCCTTTTCGGTTTCTTTTTAATTTTATTTTTGAACTCATTATTGTTGTAAAAATCCTAATATATTTTAAAAAGGGCGGATTGTTGCAGGGTGCCACCATACATGGGGTCGTTTTTGACAAAGAATGTAAAAAAAAACGAAAATGGCTGCCAAAACCATACGCCAAACACTGAAAACACAGAACAGACCAGCGTTTTTTGAAGATCAGACCAAATGGCGTCAAGAAAAAAAGCTGAGCAGAAGTCGTTTGCAGATCACCACCAAAGAGAAAAACGATCTGCAGAAGGAAAATGGCCACGCTCACTGAACAGAAAACGTGTGGGAGCAGACTGTCAAACAAAAAAATGGTGATTTTTGATGCAGAGAATAGACCCGCGAGTTGCAGGTAAAAGACGTCGTGATTTCCTGAGAGAAAAAAAAATGCCACGAAAAACCCTAGACAGGTTTAAAAAACGCATTTCTCAGAGAGAAATTAGAAGATCAAAAAAATAATTTCAAAAATTCGAGTGCAGATAATTTCGAACTGAAATTATGAATTTTTTGAAACAATTTAAAGATTTTGCTCTGATATTGTATTGTGGTAAAAATCTTGAAATATTAACAAGGATCGCAAGATCCATATATACAAATGAATGGAACGATGTTTCCTTAGGAAACGATCGCAAAGAATAGAAACATTCTATTCTAACTACATAAAACTAAATATTAGAAAGATTCTACCATTTACAATATATTTACAAACAGATAATAGATAACCATTAATAGCATATAAATATTAATTTAATACTTATATCTCCCTTCCTAGGCGTCCACCCTCATTTGCATTTTAAAATTTCATCTTTTAAACATTTTTTGCCTTTAACATTGGGCGTCCACTACCAAAGGCATAATAATAGCCTCATGTCAATGAAATACATTGGTCCCCTTTTTAAAACAAGGTTATCTGACTAGGACATGGGGTCCTTTTCCGAGAGACTTAAAACGCAACATTTGAATAGACTAATAAGGCCAAGTAATCAAATATTTCTTCAAAACCTTTTAACTCACCAAAGATATAAAAACAAGCTTTGCACTGCTGAAGAACTGGTGGTCCACTGACTTATTAAAAATAGTAAGTTCTCAAAATAGCTCCCTGCTAAAAATAGAAACCCTGCGGGAAAATTCTGGAATCTCCTGCTCGAACTCAACCAGGACACAAAGTCCCTTAACCCAGTCCCTATGCCTACCGGGACTCAAAAATAGGCTAATGGATTAACCATCTGATCAACTGCAAAGAGGGGACATTACACAATTTACATGCTACGAAATGCTGCAATGATAAAGATGGTGTATGTAGATTGCCTATGTACTAAATATATCAGTGGCAATGTTTGACTTACTCCGATGATGTTGTGCTGTTATGAAATGAGCCTAACCGGCTCTATTCTCAAATAGACTGCAAAGTAACTCTGGAATTCTGATTTCTTTTGTGAATTTTCAACAATACATATATAGTTTTTTTTCCACATTAATCGAATTGAAATACAAAACACAATTTAATTTTGAATATCTATGGAAATGTATATACCGTTTGAAATACTGGACTTACTTTCAAATTCAAATTGCAATCATCAAATACCATATGAAACGTTATCATTCAATGAAGGAAATCATTTTTGTTTGAACCTGTGATGGCCTCCTTATCTTCACCAATCCTGGCCGCCGCTTGTATGTAATGAATGGCGGCTGATGTAAGAGGAGAGAATCGGTTCAATACCAATCCGTGGTGCATAAGCAAACTGGCCGCAACTCCCAGGAAGAGGATGTTTGAACCCCTCTCACAATTATCAAACCGTAACACTATCTCCTTTCCCTCAATGCCGTAATGTATTCAACCAATGACCGCTCACAATTCGTTGGGATTTGCCCAATTCCAAGTGAAGAAATTGCTGGAGCGAATTTACAATTTGAACAACAGACTTCTCAAACCCTCAATTCCTCAAACCAGAACCATTTCGAAACTCCAAGTTTTTTTGATAAAATAAATCATAAGGTGAATACACAAAAGAATTCAAAATCCTCTTATATGAAACATAACTTCTTGAGGAAGGCTCGAAATTCTCAGCTTCATCATGACACTTTTCATAACTTAAGTATTCAAGCTTCAACTTAGGAGTTCAAATAAGTGAAAATGATAACATTCAAATATATATTCTCCCTTCACTTATAACCCAAACATAAGGCAATATATTATCGTTAATAAGTTAATGATTTGACATTAATATAAGTCCACACATGTAATTAATTAAGACAACTTAATTAATTAATCATATCCGCTTCAAGCCAATTCTGATCAAACTGCATTGTCAAATCACCTGCCTAGAGACTCTGCCAGAAATGGAAACTGACAGAAAAGGACTTACCATAAATAGTAAGTACTCACCCAGAGACCCTCAAATACAGTCATTAGCCCACGAGGGTCGCAATGATGGGCTAACAAGCATGTCCCCAGACACCTGCTAAAACGGGGACATCACACTTTCTCCGATGACGTTGTGCTGTTTTAACAGTTTAATCTTTTTATCTGTTCCATTTTGGCCAATGTTAGTTTCATCTGGTCTCAACTGTTATCTTGTATTTACTTTTCACTTTTAAAGTTATTATCATAGTTCATTGGAGTTGCGGGACAGGGGATAGTGGTGCCAATATAATATAGTACTTGAAAATTTGATTTAAAAAATGTATAAGAATTTGCAAGTTGTCTTTTATGTGAAGGTGAACTGTAAGCACACTCAAGGAATTGAGGACATCTATTTATGTTAGAAATGCTTCTTTTGGTTTTTCTCCGACTTTTCTCTCTTACTCTATAGCTGCTAATTTGCTCAAAATCCCAAAATCTTCTCTGGTATATCCATATCATCTGTTAGATTTGGTAAGAACTAAGCAACATTTGTATAGTGCTGCATTTGCTGGACATAATGACACATTGTACAGAGCCCTTAGTGCTCAAGACAATCATCTGTTTTATTTGGTTGAGAACTCCTAACCAAAAGAACAAATTTCTGAGCCCAGAATAAGATATAATCTTGTTTGCAAGAAGCTGATGTTTTACGAGTGAGAAAAGTTCCTGATAACAGATTCATTTGCAAAAGTGTATTAGATGCAGTTTACCTTCTAGATGAGATTGTTGGCTATGATGCATTTGCTACTGTACACAAAGTTACAATGAGTGCAGTTTAGTTAATTCCAAAAGGTGGCTTCTTTGGTACATCCATAACATCAATTAGATTAGGTAATAACTAAACAACAATTATATCCAAGGTAAGTGCTGCATTTGCTGGATGGATTGACACATTATAAAGAGCCCTTAGTGCTCAAGACAATCATCTTTCTTTTTGGTTGAGAAACCATATCCAAAAGTACGAATTTCTGAGCCCACACTAAGATACAAATTTGTTCACAAGAAGCTGATGTTCTATGAGAGGAAAAAAAGTTTTGAGACAACGAAATTAAATTTCTGATAGCAGATTTGTTTATGGAAGTGTTTTAAATGTAGTTCACCTGCTAGAAGAGATTGTTGGCTATGATTTATTTGCTACTGACTACAAAGCCACAAAGAGTGCAGCTTAGTTAATTTCATAAGGTGGTTATAAGAAGTTCCTCAATATTGATGGGATGTAGGGCAAGAGGCTAGGTGTTGGTGAAAACCTTGATTTATTGCTTGTGTTATGTCCCGAACTAAATGTTATGGTGGTGTGGATTCTTGTTGGGTGTGTACCCAAGGTTGGGATCCACCCATGATTAGGCAGTACACATCCATGAGGGGGTTTACCTCTTGGCGTTTTGGTGGGACGAAAACTTCTCCCTTAATATTAGTGGACATCATTCACTAATAGTCTAGGCTTTTGACATAGTGGTTACTTTTCTTTGTATCAAAGTTGAGGTCTCAAGGTCGAGCCTTGAGGAGTGTGGTGGGCTGTGATGTCTTGACCAAAATGCCATCATGGTGCGGAATTCCGTTGGGCGTGTACCTAGAGTTGGGATGCAGCCATGATTGGATAGCTGCATGTCCACGCGGGGGTTCATTTCCGAGTGCTTCGGTGGGATGAAATCTCACTTTTAATGCCAATGGACATTCACTAACAGTTGGGCTTTCGACATACTGTTAAGCAAGGAAACCACTATGCCAAAAGCTCAAACTATTAGTGAATGCTGCCCACTAGTGTTAAGGGTGAGGTTTTCATCCCACTAGAGTGCTATGAGGTGAATCCCCTTGTGGACAGGTTGTTGTATGATTGTGGGTGGGCCACAACCTTGGGTACACATCCAATGAGAATCCATACCACTATAGCATTTAGCCTAGGAAATTACAACCCACCATGCTTTGTAGGACTCAATCTCGATACCTCGACTCTGATACCAAAAAAGACAACCACCATGCCAACAACTCATATTGTTAGTGAATGGCATCGACCAGAGTGCTAGAAGGTGAACCCCTTGTGGACGCCCGATTGTGGGAGTACCCCAACCATGGGTACACACCCAATGGGAGTCCTGCAATGTCCCTTTCTAAAACATTTCTGATTTTTGCCCCAAAACAATAATTTCAACTTAAAATGAGAATTGCTTTATGTTTTTAAATATAACTTAATCTAAAATGATGAAATTTAATTATAAAATTCAACTTTATGATTGTACGAATAATTCTGAAAACAGAACTTATCTTGATTTCTTGCAATGATCTTTCTTCAAACTTGCATTTTCTGTAAATCATTCATATCTTGAAATTCTACGGAAGTGCTTTCAAATTTGTTGAATTAGAGGCTTTCGTCTTTAACTCAATAGTGACAAGATTAAGGGTTTTCGACCTTCATTCGCCAAGAGTATCTAAGGGTTTTTATCCTAAAACTCCTAGTTCACCTTGGAGGGTTCTCATCCAAAACTTGATAAGTTTTCATCCTTGAATCTCTTTTGAACTTTGGAGGGGTTTCGTCCTCCTTATTTGCAAGTCATTTCCTCAAATTTCAAGATTGATTGCTTGATTCCTTGATTGTCAATGAACTGATTTGCCTTTATACTATTTCTTGAAGGAGTCACCACCCATCACAAGAAATGAGTCACAACCCTTCATTGCTGCCTTTGAAAATAATAATCTATTTCCAAATTGATTGATTGATTGTTTTTTTTACTTCCGTGATGCCCTCTTCTCACATAATTAACTCTCCTTTATACTTTATTGGTGAAGGAGTCACTACGTTTCACCAGTGCTGCCCTTGGAAGAGTTACTATCTCTCATCTCTAATTGCTGCCATAAAAAGCTTTTATTTTAATTACAATTAATTTATTAAATTCTTTGATTTTAGGAATCACTGCCACCTTTGTTAAATCACTAGAGGTAGAATCTAATGGGTGGGAATCTATAATTTGTTGCAGGGCATGATAAATCCACACCACTGTAGCATTTAGGTTGGGGTATCACAACTTGGATATTGCTATAGTAATATAATTCTGGAAGCTACGAGGTAACTTCACAATTTTTTGAGTAAGTGAACACGTGCCCACTAGTTAAGGTCTTCGTCCAATTATGATACGTTGTTGAAAAAGTTGGATCCAAATAGGGAAAAAGCACACAAATTCCATGTTCATGTCTTGAATTTTAATAGGTAAAAAATGATTATTGTGTTACACTGCTAGTTATACATGTCAAATCGATGTTTTCGGTGGCAGCCTACACATCATGTCCCCTCTGATCTAAGTTGTTAGAAAACCTAGGCCCATTTTTTGCAATTTTTTCTGTAGGCAAATGGTGTGGTGGAAAAAAGGATGGATCTAGAGGAGGGCACATGATAGGGTCAACCTTAGATCAATCCCTTGGGGTAATTTAACTTTTCATGTTACGTTTTAGGATATCTGCAAATGTAATACCACTCTATGTTGCATCTTTTTTCCGAATGCAACAATCTCTCTTTCATTTATATTGGGAATGAGGCTAGGAGAGACATGTCCCTTCATGGGACATGGGGACATGTCTGTTCATTATTATTGAGATTAATATAATGACAATTGATTATATATATATATATATCTTTAGATAGGCATGTCCTTGAAAGGACACCCCTCTTCCCATTAATTATAATTTAATCAATCTTATAATGTTTCATCAATCAATTATTAATTTAGAATAATATAATAGATTAATATTAAATATTAAATTTCATATGATTAATAATAATATTAAATTTCATATGATTAATAATAATATAATATATAATATATTATTATTAATCGACATATATTATATGTATTCTAAATGATCATATGACTGAAGCTACAAACATTAACACTCCCTCTTAGCTAGGGAGGATGATCAAACAAAATGTGTAGTGGTCTCCTGTGTCAACACTTATGACCCTTACCATAGCTACACAAAGCATCAACACTCCCTCTTAGCTAGGGAAGATAAAATTCATCAAAATTCAAAAGATATCACTTCATCGTGATATCAAGAGATAAGGTCTGACCAATAATATCAAGTCTCATGATATTCACCATAACTCAGAATATTTTAGATATCACCTCAATATGATATTAGAGATATGGTCTGACCAAGGATATCAAGTCTCTTGATATTCACCATAACTCAAAAAGTATTTTAGATATCACCTCAATATGATATCAGAGATATGGTCTGACCAAGAATATCAAGTCTCATGATATTCACCATAACTCAAAAAGTATTTTAGATATCACC
>MU227421.1:138658-154337 GCA_018584345.1 Thuja plicata
CATCACACGATGTCTATCACAATAGAAGGTCAATGGTCTGTTTAAGGAACTGAATCCACCATGTAGGAAATCATCTATTGTGATCTGTTTCAGCCATCACACGATGTCTATCACAATAGAAGGTCAATGGTCTATTTAAGGAACTGAATCCACCATGCAGGAAATCATCTATTATGATTTGTTTCAGCCATCACACGATGTCTATCACAATAGAAGGTCAATGGTCTGTTTAAGGAACTGAATCCACCATGCAGGAAATCATCTATTGTGATCTGTTTCAGCCATCACACGATGTCTATTTCAGCCATCACACGATGTTTATTTCAATAGAAGGTCAATGGTCTGTTTAAGGAACTGAATCCACCATGCAGGAAATCATCTATTGTGATCTGTTTCAGCCATCACATGATGTCTATCACAATAGAAGGTCAAGTTATTGTAAGATCGTCACCTTTCAATAACTCTTACAAATACAAGTGATAATCATTTGGAAGTCGTCACATCCTCATGATGTACACAGGGGGCAGGCCCATAAAAAATATGGAGTCACACACATGACATCCATCATGCCTTAGCGCAGAGGGTGAAACAAGGGATTTCACCTCGAACTTCTCTCACAGAGAACTCATTGAGCATATACCAATCTGTTGATCATCCAAGATTGCTTAAGATGAACTGTCAGACTCCCTCTGAGTCTGATATCAATCTTCTTAGCTCCTCGTTCATAGTTACCTCTGAAGAGTCAGACTCCCTCTCAATTTGATATCAATCTTCTTTTTCCTGCAAGAGCATCTCCAAAAAAGAACAAGGCAAATAGCTCTGATAGTACATATAGAAATACAGATGAGAGAGAGACTATAATGAGTAGATAAATGTAATAGTCAAGGATAATAAATACTTATTTGCGCATCAACATCCTTGACACAAGTTGCTTCAATGAAGGTCCATATACATCAAATCATAAAATACCTTCTTCGATTATTTGAGAGACATCTCCCCTTTGAATTATCTCCCCACTAAGGATGGTTCAAATGGAAATGTAACATTGGTTATTATTCTCCCCCCCACAATGTACAATTCCCACTCTTATATCGTTGAACAATTCTCATGTCTTCTTATGAAATGACTTGATTGCTCCAAGAGAGGTGACACTCTATAATTGATGCTTTCTTTCTAGAAAGAGACACCCTTCCTTGAATACCTGCTTCTTTGTTAATGCTTGACCACAATCATAACAAATTAATATATCTCTTTAATGAAAGCCGCTTTCAGGAATTTTACATAGACGCGTATACAGTCAGTCATAACTTTTGAATCCGACACTTTCTCTCGAATCTCTCCGGTGAGACTCTTTGAAATTTGTTTATCGCCAACATATCCAAAATGCAGCAAAATCCAACGATGTATTTGTGAGATATGGTCCCTGTACTGAGACTGTATTTTCTGAGACAGTCACACATTCACAATCAACAAACTACTCTCTTACATTTGCAGTTTGGCTCTGATACCATGTTAAGTTTTATGATATCTGCAAATGTAATAGTTCTCTATGTTGTATGTTTTTTCCAAATGCAACAATCTCTCTTTCATTTATATTGGGAATGAGGCTAGGAGAGACATGTCCCTTCATGGGACATGTCTGTTCATTATTATTGAGAGTAATATAATGACAATTGATTATATATATATATATAGAGAGAGAGAGAGAGAGAGAGGCATGTCCTTGAAAGGACACGCCTCTTCCCATTAATTATAATTTAATCAATCTTATAATGTTTCATCAATCAATTATTAATTTAGAATAATATAATAGATTAATATTAAATATTAAATTTCATCTGATTAATAATAATATAACATATATAATATATTATTATTAATCAACATATATTATATGTATTCTAAATGATCATACGACTGAAGCTACAAACATTAACATTTCATTACTCTTCTATGTAGGGTTAATTCTTAAAACACTTGTCCCTCTTGTGTCCTCTTCTTGGTTTAGAATGTCGTGAATATCTCTTTAGGGACTGTTATACCTTCATGCATGCATCCCAGGGTTGGCCTTTCTCTATCACGTTCTATGGACTGTCATCTTATCTCTAAACTCTACCTTTGATATAAGTCTGCAACTATGTTCTTGAAGTTTTCCATATAGACAAAATCCTTGGACTGTTCCAAGGGTTTTAGATTGTCCCAATGATCTTTATTCACTGTAATAATTTATATGTCTCCTCCAAAGAAATAAAAGGATAAATGATTGATCTCCTTCAATTAGTTCTGAAACTTGTTATCAATTTGCTTAAAAAAATCGCTTCTTAAATCTGCTTATAGTCTACTCAAAGGTCTGTACATATTCACCCTTAAGATCTGCAACACAACACCTTCAAAATCTTCTCAATGTTCTTAAAAAATTTCTGATCAAGAGTGTTTGATACAATCTGCTCACAAATCTGCTTACAAGTCTGGAAAATGTCTGCAATAAATCGCTTAAGAATGTGCTTATGAACTTTGATGTTTAATACTCACGAGGTCTGCCAAATCTGCCCAGAAAGTCTGAAATAATTTGCTTATTAAATCTTCAAAAATCTGCTCACAAGTTCTTCTCAGGTGTGCTTTTTAAGTGGAGTGATAATCAATTGAATCTGTGATAAAATGATCTCAACTAATTTCTTATTTATACCTTCCAAATACTACTTGTAATGTCTCTCATGGTGGCAGAAACATTTCGCTGATGCCACTATAAGGTCCCCTTTTGGGATATCGCTGATTTCTTTACCTCTTTGTTATCAACAAGTAGCGGATAGTTCTTATTAGGATCGAACCTTCAGATTTATTGTTTTGTATTCACTTAGAATGAATTCTATATCTTAGTTTTGCTCTTATTGGGTGCCATAACCCAATAGATAAATTACTCCTTTGCTTATATATATATATATATATATATTCCTTGAGGTATGGGTGAGTGATGATTGATAAGTTCCCTTCAATGCTTGGAATGAATTCTCCTTTATACCTGATTGGTGGAAGGGTCACCACCTTTCATAAGAATTGAGTCACTACTTTCCATTGTTGCCTTTGAGAATAATATATTATTCGCCAAATTGATCTCCCCTTTTAATTTCTTTCTCAAATGAAACATTTTCCCCTTCATATCCTCCAATGTGAGGGGAGTCACACCTTTTCATAATGGTCACAATCTTTCACAATTACCACCCTTCGAAAGGGTCACACTAGTAATGTTCCCTTTTTGGGTCATTAGAAGTCAACTAAATAAATAAGTTTAAGTTGCCAAATTATATCAAATTTAATGACAACTTAATTCAATTATTTACTTAAGCAAGTTAAGTGACTTTTATGTCAATGGAGAATTAATAAATAAAAAAAGTCACTTTATTATTTATAAAAGTGAAAAAGAATACCAAAGGTCAAGTAGTGGGAAAGCCAAGAGTTATAAAATAAAGAAAAACTTATAACCCCACATGGCTTGGAGAAGAGGGTCAACACCCGTTGAGAAAGCTATAAAAGCCGGTTTAAGAGGCTCATTTGGAATGCTTTGTTTATTAATTTATTTTGTAGAGCTCTAAGAGCTTCTTGCTTTTGGCTCAAGAAACTTGAGGATGAAAACCATTAGGATTTAGCCGTGGATTGGACGGAAACCCAGTTCATCTTCGGAATGGATTCATGTCAGGATCCATCATTGCAGAGTATTGTTCAATGAGGATTTTTTATAGATAAGTATATCAGATTTATGAAGTCACTTGCAAAGTATTGAATGCTCATTAATTGAGTTAATATTTCAATGGACATCTTTGAAATATAATATTTAAAGATATGGGAATTGATTGAAGAATTATATTCTTAAGCCATTATGCTTAAATATGGAAGTGAACCAAGGCTGAGGGAAAATAAAGAGTGGGTGCGGAAATCTCATTTATTGAAAGTCGTGAGAAGGATTTATGACTCGTTTGTTGTTCGTCTCTCTCTGGATTCACATGATATTGTTCACTGGTTGTGGTTTTTTAGAGGTGGATGACTGCTATTTGAAAGGCATTGAGAATTTCTCAATGCTAAGCACAAAAAATATATTATTTCTGGGTGACATGTATGCTGTGATGGCCGCTCAATGAATTTGTTGGTGCGTGGAGATTCTTGTTGAAACTGTAAGTGGCGATTCATATTCCTTGAGGTGAAGCATTCCTTCCTTTCTTTCTGGCTAGAAAAGTTGCTCGGGAATTCCTTACTGTCTTTGCTGCTAATGTGTGAGGAAAGCATGTGAATTGGAAGAGACATGATTTTTCTATCTTTCGGGTTTCCTCTTACTTCCATATGGGCTGAGCTGAACATTATTGCTGGTGCCGAGACTTAATGGAGAACAGAATTTTGGAGCAGTGGAATTTCTTGTCGCCACCATTGCTGTGGGAAATAATCTGAGTTGTAGCCGTTCATTATTAAGGCGCATGTTCAGGGGGCAGATGACAATACAAAGGTCACGAGCCATTATTGATCTTCTAGCAAAATAGGGAAATGATTTTTAGGTGATTGCCTGTTTGCAAATCGTGAGTATTTGAGACTTACAGACATTGCTGTTGCTGTCTGTCATCAGAGTCCTGCTGCTGCTCTTTATCGTCCTGCTGAAGACTACAGTTCAGAACTTCATATGGTTGTTGGAGGCTGATTCCTTATTCATCTTATTTCTATTCGTGGAGGTACTTCAGATACCTGTACATGGATATTTGCTGTACACATTAGCAATGCAAACTCTAAATACTGAGTACAGAAATAAGGTCAGAAATTACTATTATCTGCTCTTTTGTAATTATGCTAAAGCTTGTAGCAGGTTGTTGAGTATTTCCAGTTTTTTAATGAATTAATATTTGTTGATGTCTAAAATACTATTATTATCTGCTGTTGGAAATTTGATGTTGCAATATGGTGCTTGTTCAATGCATACACACTACCATTAGTGAATGGAAGTTTATTCACCTGAAATTCATAACCCTTCTGAGTGCATGCAATCTGCTTGACAAAATGTCAGTGTTCCACGGGGTTTGGGGATGTTTCCTTGTGGGGAGGGGGAAATGCATTTCGGGGACGGGTACTTGGGGCTTAAGTTTGGGAAAGCCGGGGGGACGGCGGCGGCGGCAGGGGTGGTGCTGACATAATGATAATACATATAGTATTACTATTAGCACTTGAAAAATTACTATTATTTTTTAATAGATAAAAATGTATAACATAATAACTAGAGTCTCGTTGTAGTACTCAAATGACAAATGTCAAAATTGAAAATATGAATATCAAATATAGACGTTGCAACAACAATTTTCAAAATTTTAAATTTTTCATTTCACAATCATATTAATCACGATCCAATGTTCATAAAAAATTACAATCAATAATCAAGTTATCAAGATTCAACAATTTTCAAACTTCAAACTTCAAAAACAAAATACTAAAGTGGATGGATGGAAAACATGGCTGGGTAACTTGGGTACCCTACAGAGATTATGTGTCGGGTTATCTAATATCTGCAGCCTATCTGTTTTCTGTTTCAATCTATTCCTTACAAATGACACTGCCTCTTTCTGTCATTAAAAAAAGTTCTAGATAATAGATCCATGCTAGATGGTGGCGTTGGGACCATGGCTGACTAATCTCCATTTGAATGCGCACAGAACTCAATATTTGACTATGGGGGCATAAACAATTTCTCTTCTTTTTATTTTACTTTCTTTTGCGTTCTGAATGTTCTACAGTCAAACTTATTGCCTCCATATTTGCACTCTATTTACTTCTGGGGTAAAAGCCTCTCAATCCTTCTAAGCGACATCCTTTTGCATGAGAGTTGACTACTTCATGGTGGTCAATTCAGTGCTCTGTTCATAAATCACCATCTTATATGTCTTGTATATTAGCATTCCTCTGGCTGTTGTGAATAGTCCTATATTGTTTTTCCTACTGAACGATTGACCATTATTGCAAATGGTGGTGTCCTGCCTATTTATAGCATCTCCCTTAATTGCTCCTAATTCATAATCTTTTGATCTGCACTTAGATGGTAATGTGCAGATTTTGATAGGATCTTGGCAGTGGAACCAAAATGTTTGTCATACTCTACTTGCATGCAAGGCTGAACACTCCAGACTTCCAAAGTACTACCATGTTCCTGTGTTTCACCTGAAGCACACTAAGTCCTTCAACGTCTGTTGTGACCTGTACTCCAGAATCTGAATGCCATTATTCAACTAATCCATAGTTAGTCAAGCACATGAACACCTTAATGTTGATTTCTACCTTTGTTTCTGTATAACAAAGTTTGCAGTTTTGGAGGTATATACAGGTGCCTGTCTCCTAGCACTGCCTAAACTTTCTATAGAATAATGCATAAACTAACTATAAAGCAAACTGCAAGGTGCATGTTTCCTAACATACATTCTTTTCATAAATACAATCTGTGCATGATTTTCTAGAACTATATTGATGCATGCTTGCAAACCAATGCACAGTCTATTCATAGTTAAGGGCTATTTGCATTGCAAATTCAAATGGTTATATTCTTAAAAAACATTTTGATTTTGTTTGTAGAAATTTATCGTGTTATTATTCATATGGTATGCTCATCTACCTTTGTTGCTGTGCTATAATGCAATGTGCTTCGAATACACAGTATTGGTTTTTCTTTTACTGTTAAAAATCATGTATATTCTTGGTTGCGAATTTGATTCAAATTTATCCGAATTTGTTTTGTAAAGATTCAGACCATTGTCTTGAATAACATTGGAAGTGTATCTGATTCCTTAATTCTTTTGTGGGAGGTTGGATCACAGGATTCATATCATTTGCAGATCTTATACTACAGTTTGAAACTACTTGTCGGGAGGTGTCCGAGCTAATTAGGTAAGTCTGCATTTTGTGACGTTGAAAATAATCCATGTTGGCAGTTTTAACTCATATAAACTAAAAGCTTAAAAGGTAATGAAGGGTTTTTAATGCACTGATAGCACAATAGATAAAATGATGCAACAGAATGCAGGGCTAAAATTGTGTTTTACATTTTATAGCTGTTGAGGAATTAAGGATCAGAGATAGAGAAAATAATAGAACTATTTTCAGATTCAGTCAGATGAGTACTTTAACTTTATTGCAGACTTGTGTATTCTACTTTGGAGAATATTATTTATTTCAATGATCTCAGTGTTGACTGAGATTATATAATAGTAATGCAATGTACGAATTCTGCACTGAGTATTATTAACCCTTAATCACTGATGAAAGTATTTGCTGCTAACAGTATTATTACTGTTATTGTAAATGAAATCGACTGCTTGCTGTAGATATATAATTGCCACTGTAATTGATTATGTACTCAGCAAGCATCGATATCATTTCATATATATATGGTTGTGAAGGGGTTATGTTTACGTAGGGGCATGACCATAGGGTCATGTCCCTATGTAACCATAACTATTTGTTTATATTAACAACCATGGTATGATTAGCACTTATCGTGCTCTAAAAATATATGTAAGATAGTTTGTTTGATAATGCAATCTTGTATGTATGAAGAAATTTGGCAAACAGATTGTGATCAAATGGAGCAGTGCAGGCATTTTCGGTTCGACAATCGAGGTTTTGACAGAAGCCATGGCGGCCAAGGACATCTTCCTGCTCGCAGTTTTAAGCTCCCGTATACTTTTTCAAACCAGCAGCAAACTGGCAAGGCACGCTCCGCAGTGCCAATATTCCCCCTACAGGTCAGAATCGTTGGGGTTTCCCAAAGATTTTTTCGGGAGTTCAAGAACTTCCCAGAAAGCCTAAAGGTGTTAAAAGACAAGCATGGGTCCCACGGCCAACACAGCAAGCCAAGCCAATCACCCAGGAAGTACCAACGACAAATGACAAACGATCGGTGAACATCAGGATTGAAACCGAAAGTTGGAAGGCTTCAGTTCAAATGCTACGCGAAAGGGGATTCTTCTTGAAATGGGGCGGAGGATGGCCGACTTACCCCAAACTGAGGGCATGGGTGGACGAGGAATGGGGGCAGCACTTTGGTATCAAAACTCTACCAAATGGTTTCTTCTTAATCATCGCCGGCTCTGTGAGAGAAAAAACGGTAATACTCTTTAATGGCCCTTTTATGATGAATGGTATTGACATGTATATTAAAGACTGGATCCCCAATTTCAATCCCAAGCATTCCTCAATTGAGGAAATACCCATCTGGATCAGACTCTACAATCTTCCCTTTGAATACTGGAATGCTAAAACCTTGGAAATCATCGGCAACAAACTAGGCACTTTCTTGAAAGCTGATGAGGCTATTTCGACGGAGGATCATTGTATGTACGCCAGAATATGTATTATGTGGAAGCCGCATCCATTACTTCCCAAAGATGTTGAGATCAGGGCCGCTGAAGGGTATTGGTGTCAAGAAATACAAGTTGAAGAAATCTTGGAGAAATGCAAATCTTGTAAGGAATGGGGGCACAAAGAGCAAGAATGCCAAAAACTCGAGAAAGGTAAAAATGTCTCAGAACGAAGTCTGGAGGACAAACTAGCTAACATGTTCTCAACCAAAGAAGTTACCCCAACATCCCAATGTACAGATCTAGGCAAAACAACTCAGTCAAAAGAAACCCCAGGTGATCCACCAATCACTCTTTCTGCCAAGACGGGAGCCCCTGTGGGTTCTACATTTGAAGGAGATCAAGAAGGTCCAAAGCTTTCTCAGGAGATGGAGGATGTAACGGGAGTTACAGACGTTCCTTCCAACAAGCCAGTAGCCTCTAACCAGAAAGTAGTGGGGAATGCCTCCACGAATTGCTCATTAGAATCTCAATCAACGGGTGGCACTGAAAACACACAAAGATTGTTAGTTTATGAGGGAGTTAACATTGTAGCACCCATCGGTTTTCTGGATTCCCCTGAAGCTTCGCCCCAAGCCATTCTAAAGTCCCTAGCAAAATCTGATATGGGGTTCCTATCAGAAGAGGAAGCAGATCTAGACAATATGGAGGATGAATTTGGGCTTTAGGAGGAGCTAGGTATTGCCGAACAACGATTGATCTGTTAATCTAAAGCACAATCCGGCAAAGCCAAAACGGGAGGTCAGCGAACCCGAGGAAGGAAATCAATTCAAAAACTACTGGAAGACGCTGGCAACATGAAGGGCCAATCAAAGCTTAGATCCGGGAGAGATTTATTCTCTCCTAAACAACAATGAAAATCCTAACCTGGAACGTTAGGGGCTGCAATGCCCCTGACAAAAGGCGGATGATCAAGCGGGGTTTTGATCAAATGTATCCAAATATAGTCTGTATTCAGGAGACTAAACAAGAAAGGGAAGCAGCGGCTCAAACCTTTGGAGTGCGACTGAAATGGTCTGGCTTCTTTGTGGATACTGAAGGGGCTTCAGGTGGACTGGGAATTCTATGGAACCCACGGACGGTGAATCTGACAGCTGTATCCCAAACTTCATCTTGGCAAGCGGCAAAAGTAAGCTCACTGACTTTAAATTTTACTGGATATCTTATTAATGTCTATGGCCCTGTCAAAACCGAGGATAAAAGGTGTGTGTGGGGTGAAATATCTGATTTTATCCACACATATGAACAAGCCTTGATCATCTTGGCTGGAGATTTCAATGCCACACTCAGTCCTCTAGACAAAAGGGGGGTCGGGGAGGCCCTAGCAGACAACAGGAAGATTTTCAGAGTTTTGTGACCGATAACGGGCTCCTGGAAACAGAAGCTAAAGGAGGGATGTATACATGGACAAATAGAAGACAGGGGTTTTCCAATATTTCAGAAAAGCTAGATCGTTTCTTTCTTGCAAGCAACTGGCAAGAAGTACCTCTGATCCTTGAAGCTGAAGTTCTTGCACTCTCCGGGTCGGACCACTTTTCGGTGTCATTAATCATTCAGAAAGATGGAATCCCTGTCCGATGTCCTTTCAAAATGGAAAAAATGTGGTTTCGAGAACCAGGGTTTCTAGCAGTGATGACTAAATGGTGGGATGAAGCTCCTAAAGTGGAAGGATTCTTAGCTTTCAAATTCTTCAAGAAACTCCAGCACATTAAAAACAATTTAAAAATATGGAACAGAGTTCATTTCGAAAATATCTTTGCGGAGAAAACAACCTTGGAAGGCGAGCTTAGCGCACTAAACAGCAAAGTGCTGGCCCATGGCATGGATTAGATGAATTTTTTAACAGAAAAGACCTATTAAGCAGATACAGTGAAATTTTGCAGCGAGAAGAAATATATTGGCAGCAGAAGTCAAGAGAAAACTGGCTTCTAGTAGGGGATCGCAACACTAAATTCTTTCACAGCTCCACAAAAGCAAAAAGGAGTATTAATAGGATTCTTTCAATAAAAGCTTTGGACGGATCTGTAACAACTGAGGACAAGGAGATCAACAGGACTGCTATAGCTTTCTACTCTAACCTTTGGAGTAATGATAACCAGTCTAATGATGCAGCTCAAACGGGCTTGCTTGAAGTCATATAGCCTAAAATTACAAGGGAGGATAATCTGAGGCTCATGGAACCTGTCACATGCTCGGAATTAAAGGTGGCTGTCTTCAATCTTGGGAGTGATAAGGCCCCAGGCCCGGATGACTTTCAAGCCTTCTTCTATCAACAATTTTGGTCTACATTGAAGGACGAACTTTTGCTAGTGGTAGAAGAATCTCGCAAACGTCAAATTATGTTGAAGGATTTCAACAATACTTTAGTTACTCTGATCCCAAAAAGAGATAAACTGGGAGCCTTTGATGAATTCCAACCAATCTCACCGTGCAATACTATATACAAAATTATTTCTAAAGTAGCAGCGAACATACTCAAATTGGTTTTGGATAAATTAATCTCCCAAGAGCAAAGCGGTTTCACTCCGAACAGAAGCGTAGTAGATGGCATAATTGTAGCAGTAGCACATGAGGCTATTCACTCTGCAAAATTATGTAAACAGTGGCGGATGATGGTCAAATTAGACATCAGGAAAGCTTACGACCGAGTAGACAGAGGATTTCTTAGCAAAGTTCTTAAATTTGGCTTTTCACCGAGTTGGGTTGCATGGATCTCTAGCATGATCTCAGACTATAGGGCCTCAATCCTGATTAATGGAAGCCCTCAGGGGTTTTTTGTCACCTCAAGAGGATTGAGGCAAGGAGACCCCATTTCCCCTTTCTTATTCATCCTTCTGGCAGAGGTTTTGGGCCGTTCTATCACTGGTAAGAGAGAGGCTGGTACTTGGAAAGGCATTGAGATTGCCCAAGGGTTGGCCCCCACTTCACATTCCCAATTTGTGGATGATACTTGTCTCTTCGGGCAAGCCTCTATGCAAGAAGCTTTGGTAATGAAAAATGTTCTCATAGCCTATAGTTCTGTTTCGAGACAAAGTGTAAACTGGGATAAATCGGAGATTTATTTCTTCAATACAGAGAATGATACACAAACTGCTATTGCTCATCTATTTGGAGTTCGCATTGGTAAACTGCCAGGTAAGTTTCTCGGTACCCCTCTCTTTTCTGGATCTTCCAAATTCACCCATTGGAAAAATCTGATTGACGGGGGCATCACGAAACTGGAGGGATGGAAATGTAAGTGGCTTACAATGGCAGGAAAAGTGTTAATGTTGAAAATAGTTATATCTGCAATGCCAATCTTCTCTATGGCCTGTTTTAAAATCCCCTCAAAAGTTATTAAAACTATCCAACAACAGATGAGAAAGTTCCTCTGGAATGGGGCCCATGATCATGATAAAATCCCCTTAACAGCATGGGAAAATCTTTGTGCTCCTAAGGGTAATGGTGGAGTTGGAATGAGAAATTGGAAGTTGCTCAATGAAGTTATGGGAGCCAAATTGATTTGGTAGATGTTTAGTGCCCCAGATCAAAGATGGGTTAAAGTTCTGCAAGCCAAATACCTTGATAATCAGGATAGAGACAGGATTCTCACAATTGCAAATCCACCCAAAGGATCCGCGCTATGGAACTTCCTTCTTAGTTGCAGACATTTAATCACAAATCATCTGACATGGATAGTGGGGGAAGGTAACCAAACAAATTTCTGGAGTGACTCGTGGAATGGTCACAAAGCGTTGCATGACACATAAATACCCCAGAGAATCATTGAGGCAACATCTCAGAATTGGGGGCTTAAGGTAGCCGATTTTTTTGAACAACAGAAATTTGTGGAAGGTGCCCCGGTCAAATGGAAAAAAGCTGAAACTCTGGGATTGCAGCTTCACGATGTAGAATGTCTTAATGAAATCTTTAGAACAAGACCTATTTTGTCCACCACTGAAAAAGATACCTTGCAATGGTGCGGGTCTAAAAGTGGTAAATACTCAGTAAAAATTGGATACACACTCCTTGAGGATAAATTCCAGTTAGTTGATTGGGAGGCAAAAGTTTGTTGGCATAAGCATGTTCTCCCTCAAGCCGGCGTGTTTATGTGGTTGGCCGGTAATAGAAAGATCCTAACAGGGGAAAAGCTAATGCGACTCGGCTTTTTAGGTCCTTTCAGATGTGTCCTCTGTGGGAAGGCAGAGGAAACCATCGATCACATGTTTATTAACTGTGACTTTGCACAGACGACATGGAAATTTGTTATGACAAAATTAGGATGGCAAACTCCCATGCTGACGAAACTTCGGGAATGGCTAGAATCTTGGCATCATCCGAAGTCAAAATCCACATTTGTCTCTATATGGTCAGTAGTGTCGTCTATTACTATATGGACTATATGGAAGGAGAGAAATAGGCGAATTTTTGACTGGGAGGAGGAAGATATAAGAAGGTTTCTATCCAGACTGGAAAAAGTTGTCTCAGAATTAGTGTCCAATGCAGCAGCTCATGTTAATACATTGAAAACTCCCTTTGATAATAGGGATCTCAAGATCCAGAAAGCTTGGCCGCTCATCAAATTCAGGCTTGTTCATGGGCTTTGTAGGGTTAAACCTACCTCGGGCAATCACCCGCAATTCCAGTGGATCCCCCCACCGCCGAGTTGGATCAAAATTAATTTTGATGGCGCCTCAAAAGGGAATCCAAGTCCCTCAGGCGCTGGCTATGTTGCACGGTCTGAAAAAGGTGATATAGTTGCCTTGGGCGCTTGCCGCTTGTTAGATGGGACAAACAATGCAGCAGAATGTCAAGCTGCACTCGGAGCTACCCGCTTGGCAAATACTCTAGGAGTTCAGAAATTGATATTAGAAGGTGACTCACTGCTTGTCATTAATGGCATAAAAAAAGGCGCAATGGAGGCTTGGTATTTAAATCCATATATCCGCAACATTCGAGCCATACTAAACCGGATCACAGAGGT
Organism: Thuja plicata; assembly: GCA_018584345.1. Classification (NCBI taxonomy): domain Eukaryota; kingdom Viridiplantae; phylum Streptophyta; class Pinopsida; order Cupressales; family Cupressaceae; genus Thuja; species Thuja plicata. The sequence goes on from MU227421.1 coordinate 151,997, forward strand.
ACAAATCAATTATGTCCCTAGGGAAGCCAACGGCCTTGCAGATTCACTATCAAATATTGGAGTAAGAAGATCACCAAATACTATCGAATTAATTGAGGATTATAGTCAATTTGATCTTGGCTGGGACTAGCTGACATAATGGGAGTGTCATTGGGATTCTACAATATTAATACAAGCTGATTTTGTGTACTTGAAAGTATTGGCGCGTGAAGGAATATATTTGAATCAGCCAACTTGATTGAAATTTGGCACAAGGTAAAGACAAGTGTCATCTACTAACTTCGCATGAATGAAAGGATCAGTCGTATTGATGAAGGATAAGATTTTTGCATCTGTCTAACATATACACTCAGTACTTCCTCCCTCTCCCGCTCAAGTTCGGCGGCAAGTGTTAGAAGGGCCTATGGGAGTCTGTACATCGATCATTTATTAAGACTGCTTTTTCGAGGGATGAAATCAAGTAAAGCTCCTCTTTAAAAGCATGAAGCTTGGGGATCTTTCCTCACAATCAACCAGAGTCTGTAGCGCAGAGAGTAATTTGTCATTTAAAGAAGTCTGCAGTTGTTTTCATTACACAGCAAGCTAGATTACTCTGGTCATGGAGGCAAATTTTTCACTCAACTCCCCAAAGCAACTCCATGCGTTCCGTAATGAAATCACTACGCAGAGGCTGGGTAATGTCTTCCACTTTGTTCAACCTAAATTCATGGAGGCACTGTCAACTTTTTTTGGGGAGGAATTCCTAAAGCATGAGTGGAGGCCTCGAACTAACCTGGATATTTCTTCTCTTTTTTTGGCCCTCGGCCTCACGGTGGGGAATTCTAAGACGGAGGTCCTCTCTATGGCTTTACAATGTGTGGAACCAAAGTGGGCTGTCAGCATGGAAGGCATTGTTCATCGGGCCGAGTTGGGTGTAGGACTCCGAATTTTGCACGGGCCCTGGCGTTCCATTGGCGGAGGGTCTGGAGAGGTCCAGCCTCTAGTTGTATGGAGCTCCACTCAGCCAAAAGCGGTGTGCCTCCCAGAGGTAAGGAGAGGATGGGTCTTGATTCAGGACTTCCTCGACAAAGTGGCGTCTCGTAGAGCACAAGGAGCCCCGGCTAAAGCAAAGTGGCAGAAGACCACTCCAGTTAAGTTGACAGCGCCTATTGACAGTACCGGAAGGCCCTAACTCCGCCGTTAACTCCCGAAGAAGAAAAACACTGCTGGAGGAGCATCTGCATCAGCGGCAGGGGCCATTCCAAACTTCTCTCCGGAGGAGGCTTGCGGTTGGTTTCGCTAGGAATGGGTTGACTCTGAAAGGCTTAGTGCAATGGTTTTTTGTGTATGTAGCGATGTCAGGTGGAAAAAAGTAGTATGATCTTGGATCTATGTAATACGTTTTGTATTCACGAATGTCATATTTTTTTGGGTTTTGCTTTCAGTGTTTAAATTGTCATCGGTGATGAAACCGCCAGGTGTTTTGTGCAGCAAGGAAATATATTGTAACACTTTAAAATCTTTTTGTAACTTTTTGAAAACTATGAATATAAATCTGAATTTACCGATAAAAAAAAAGCACTTATCGTGCTCTATCAATATATACATTGTACTTTGATCAATATCGATATCATTGTAATGTAATGTAGTATCGAACATGACTTGAATTCATGTCTCGATACACTTATTAGAATGTTTCCATTATAGATACTTCCAGTTTTAATGCTCTGTATATTTAGATAGTTGCTAAATATGAACCTCACGGTTTTGTATATATGAGCTTCGCTCATTGTAAACTATATTCATTCAATACAAATAATTTGTTCATTCTGGTTTTATGGTATCAGAGCCTGCAAAAATCGCAAAGTTTTTTTTTGGTTTTTCGTTCGCGGCTCTTTGGTCCCGCATCTGTGCTCCGCATTACTGTCACACTTTGCTGGGCGACCTGTTTGTGCTCTGTGTTCACGTTTTTGGTGAATGCGACTTGGTTGTGCTCTGTGCTCCGCATTGTTTCCAGCGCAACCTCCATCTACAGCTCGCAACCTCCATCCACAGTTCGACCCGTTATTTCCTGTTCGCGGCTTGCTTGTCTTCAAGCGCGACCCGCGTTTGTCTATGCTTGCGGCTCTGCAACTACAGCTCGCAACCTGTGGTTCTTGTCTGCGACCCGTCTGCAACCTGTGGTTCTTGTCTGCGACCCGTCTGCAACCTGTGGTTCTTGTCTGTGACCCGCGTTTGTCTATGCTCGCGGCTCTACAAGTGACTGGGCTCTCTCTCTTCGAATAAGCTCACTAGAGGTGGCTATTCTCTGCAACTTTCGGGTTCTCTTGTCATTGTCTCTGAACCAGAGCCGTTTTTGTTT
>MU227421.1:161211-210080 GCA_018584345.1 Thuja plicata
TTCCAGTTTTAATGCTCTGTATATTTAGATAGTTGCTAAATATGAACCTCACGGTTTTGTATATATGAGCTTCGCTCATTGTAAACTATATTCATTCAATACAAATAATTTGTTCATTCTGGTTTTAACACTCGGGTTTCTTGATACCCGAGCACAGTATAATATATGATAATAGTCACCGATCTGCTATTGGGCAGACAGTAATATATTGATAATAAATATCATATTTATATATATGTGATTATATTTGAAATGATAAATATATATATATATATATATATATTATTTCCATTCTAGCATATATATATATGTATCAATTTACTTATAATGTATTATATGCTTTATAATGTATTATATGCTTCAATCCGAATGAAGCTATTTCTCAACACTCCCTCTTAGCAACAGAGGATTGAGTCTCAAAGTGATGTTAGAGAACAAAACTCTAGATATAATGATAGGTGCATTTACACTAACTCAGAAAAGCCTACCAATAGAATATATTGCATATCAAGAATAAACGAGTCATCTGATTTTCGGCACTCCGGGACAACACTGAATGAAGTCTATCAGATAACAACATTGATCTTAGTAATGTCGCCATTTTGTTCTCCAATGTGGACTAGATATTGTCCATCTTGATACCTTGGTTATCATGATTCATAACCTTCGACACATTTTGGGACAACAAATAAATGTAGTCTGTTATGATAATGGGTCAAGAACTTAGGAGCAACAATCTTAGTATCATGATTTCTGGCTCATTCCGGGACAGCAATTTAATGTAGTCTATCATGATAACACATCAATTAATCACAACAATTTCAGTATCACGATTTCCGGCACATTCCGGGACAGCAACTTAATGTAGTCAATCATGATACATTTGTTATCATGATCTCCAACACATCTTGGGACAAGAAGTTAATGAAGTCTATCATGATAATTGGTCAAACCATTGTTAAGGTCGTCACCTTACAATAGCGACCATACACAAACATCAATGAAAGATTGTCACCTCTCATGATGTTTTCCAACAGAATCATGTATTAACTCACATGATATCCACCATGAATTAAGTTAGAGGGTGGATCCACCATAGCTGCTCCTAGAGGGTGGAACAAGGGTTTTCACCTCAGACCTCTCTCACAGAGGAGAGTACATTACAAAGAATTTTATTTAGAACTTCTCCCTTATAGAGAAGAGATCATTAACAAGGGATTGCACCTCAAAATTCTCCCTCTAACAATGATCTTGGGATGTCAGGTCCTCTAGTTACTCCCTTAAAGGCTCTCTTCACCCAAGGATGCCTATTGGACTTTGTCTGATTTTGATATCAATCTTTTGACTTTCTGGTGATAAGTCGTTATTTCCTTATGCAGTCACACACATGTATTTTTAGACTCCCTCTGAGTATTAATCTTCTGTTGCCTTTGAAGAAGTGTCAGACTCCCTCTTAATATAGAAGGATACTCATAATCTCAATCATCAAGGATATTTGCTTCAAGAGCCCCACTTTATCCAACTTGATCACTAGATGACTAATAAATTCTAGATCACAACTTCTTTGGAGCTAGTGTCATAAGATTGAGTCTGCACAATATTTGTTAGCATGTGTACAGTACCAACCTTCTTTTCCTGCAAGAACATCCTCAGACATAAAGGAAGAGAGAGACTACAATAAGTAGATAAATGTAAAAAAATAAGGAAACTTATCTGCACATGAGGGTCCATAGACATTTAAGAATGGAGCATCTCCTTTCTAAAGATGGTTCAAGTGAGAATGGAACATTTGTTATTATTCCCCCCCACAATGTAAGATTCTCCCTCATTCTATTTTACTCCCCCCCTCCAAGTTGAACTTCAAGTTTGGAAAATTTAAAGATGTTGCATTAGGTCCTTGTAGACATAGAAAGGCGATGTTATAAGCTCGAGCTGCAACAAGAAGCAGTCACTGAAGCATGATCCCAACAATATGTGCGATCCTTTTCTTAATTTTGGCCACATATTTCCTGCATTTCAGCCTCTTTCGCATGCCTTGAGATCTCACTTGCTTCTGTTCCTTTTACGTACAAGGTTGATGTTGATGTGTCTTCCCTCCATATTCACCAACGTTCTTCATGTCTTTGAAAACAACCTCCGAAGACACTCATTAAAAGGATGGTTCGGAATCTTCATTATTTGGTGGTTATATGAACTTCCTCAAGTGCTCTTCTCACTCTAAAGGTATGAGTGTTGTAAGAGCTCCTCATGAATTTGCTCAGTACTACTTATGTAGTCTGCATATCAATTTGGAGTCGTGTTTCATCAATATGTTCTAACAAGTAATGCCTCTTGAAGGAATTCAATGGCTTATTTTGTACTCTTTCTCAAGTTGGAGTTTGTTGATATAATAAGGCACTGTCTGTAAATATATAATCCCTCCTTTAGGAACGAGTGCTCGAATCATCAACTCTTCATTCTCCTTGTCTACCATGATCATTCACCCACCATGATTGGATTCTTTCCTCATATCTGAACAGGCCTCTATCTGTGATATGCAATGATCAATGTATAAAATTGTTAACCCCGTGAAATATTTGTAATGCTTGGTGATGAGTATTATCGGAATACAGTTGGAGCAAATAAGTATATCCCATCTATAGCCAGTCGTTTTCATAATGTATGGATAACTAAGTGTGCTGGTCTTCTTGCCATCTATGTGTTTGCTAATTAGGTGAGAGAATTGCACATATGTGTTCACTCAACTTCATGTCAAGAAATTATAGTTGTATGATCACAGTCTGTGCTTTTACCTTATAATGGACTAAATTTCCTTGAATTTATATTCTGTAGAGTTGCAGTAATCACACCGCTGCTCTGTGACACATGATTCTATTTTATTCCCGCTGCTTTGTGACACACGATTATTCCGTGGTGTCTTTATTGGGTGAATCAATTTCTGAATATTTCGCAACATAAAGAATCAGACCTCTTCATATACGAAGTGACACACTATATACTTAGTGCAATGTTTATTGATTATTATTGATCTCTGAATAAAAGATGGTCATCGCTCCATGTCACTTATTGTCGTCCATAGTCTAGCGGTATTGATAAAATTCAGTATAATCGCTACTTAATATTATTCCTGTTGGTAATTATTCACTTTTTCGCATCTATCCATTGATCCTCATGTATCAATGGCTTGAGGATAATGTCACTGTTGTGTATGTATTAGAGGTAAAAATCTCTCTATTTATGTTTCTCTCTCTTCAATAGATTTGTTTCTATTCTAATGGTCACTCTTCTTCCATGTTTCCATATTCTCTCTCTGTTCAATATGGAAACTTCCTTTTGTTTCTATTTCTCTCTTCAGAATGTTTCTATTTCTCTCTTTGTTCGTTATTGAAACATTCTCTTGTACACTTGTATATATAGATCATTCTTAATCTCTGTTTAACAACACATTCATTATTTTACCCTAATATGGTATCAGAACTATAGGTTAACTTTTTCCAAATTTTTGTAATCCTCCATTGAGTGGAAATTTTCGAAATAGTTTCAGTTCTTTTTCCTGGATCTTGTGTTCATTATTAATTTTCGAAAAGTTAATATAATTTAATTTTTGAAATTATTCAAGATTGTTAATTTTTCGAAATTTATTTGCTACCCCAGGGATCTTCCAGCGGCACATTTTTTTCTTGCACATAGTTTTGGGCCCATTAATGGCCGCCTAGGGTTTCTGCACTTTCGACTAGGGTTTTGACCCTTTAGCTTCAGTCGAAAATTTATTTTTCTTGCAGATTCTTGGTGAGTTTTTCAAACCCTCAATTAGGCCATATTCAAAATTTTCTGGGTGCCTTAATTTTCGTGCCTCAATTTCTGTGCCAACAGTTTTCAAATCTGACTTCAGATTACTTTTGGGTTTTTCGAGCTTTCTTCCGGGTCTTCGTTCATTTTTTATGGGTCTTCCACAAACTTCCGCAAACATTTTAAGAGATAATATTTCGAACCATTATATCCACAAAGTCGTCATAAAATGTTTGCCGAACTTTAATATTTACCAAACCGCATTCAAGCATGTATTATAAAATCTCCTTTATATTGCCCAATGAAATAATTCACCTTTAAATATTTGATACAAACAATAGTGGTCTCCTTCACAATGTTAACTTTAGGAGTTTAATGTATATTCAACAAATTTTTCCCAGCCAATATATTATAAAATAAATTTCCTCATAACACCCATAGCGACTGGAGCATAGAGGTGCACATGATCTTTTCAGAAATACAATTAATTCGCTAAAAAATATCAATAACTCGCTTGAGAATTATTGAGGCTCCCACTATTAACTTATTCCAATATAACTTTAGAAAAGATTTCCAGCAAACTTATAAAATTCCATTCTGAATAAAATACTGATTTTTACCTTTAAAGTGCCAGCAAAAATATTTATCTTTCTCTGTCAAGTTATTTATTTTTCAAAATCACTCTTCAATCTTATGCAAACTGTGTCAAGTTATTTCTCTTTTCAAAATCAATCCTCAATCTTATGCAAACAGTCTCTGCACATAAAACCTCACAGGCTGGCAGGATTGACAGCTCAGATACCGCTAAAATATCCCGGGTGGGATATTGTTTTCACAACAACTCCAAATAATTTCCATAAATCATTCAATGATAAACTTTGCAACAAATACAGAGATTCCAGAAATAAACGAACAATTTACTCAAATTAAATTCTCATAAATAGTCATTATTGTATTTTACATCAGCAATACAATAACTAAGAGAATAACCAATTTTATAAACAGAAAATACAGTCAGACTAGATGCAATAAGAACCTGAAAACTCAATGGTGAATTCTGACGTGAATCCACTCTGCTGATGAACTGGGGCTACATCCAATCCACCCTTAAGCCAAAAGAGTTTCCGTCCTCAAGGTTGACAAGAAACTGAAGCTGAGAGCTTCCAATCTCCAAGAGACAATTCCAAAATCAATAACCAAGCATCCCAAATGACTCTCCTTTCTGTGATTTCAGTTTCCCCTTCTCTGTCCTTTCATATTTTCGCTTTATGCCTTAATTAATCCACTTTAAATTAATATATTCATTTGATAATAAAGTGGCATAATAATAGACTATTAAATCTTTTGGCATTAAAATGGATGAACAAACGAACTCGGAAGACGATGTGTGATAGCTTGCTAGAAAGCTCTCGACGATACGCTCGAAGTCCAATTTTGAAAATGCCAAAAGACTGAACCTTGCTAACTTACTATAAATAGTAAGTATCGAGGAACCCTGCCAAAACAACTCTAATTGGCCTGGAACCAAAGCTCACACTGACCCCTGTACTGTCCTGGTTAGCCCGCAAGACCAAGGAAAAAAGGCTAACGATGCATCAGAAAAATGGCTTCGAAAAAGGGGACATTACAGAGACTTGGTTAGAATGTCTGCAATTTGATCCTCAGTTGAAACACACTTCAACATCACAAATCCATCTTCAACAAGTTGTCAAATGAAGTGACAGTGGAGCTCTACATGGTTTGTTTTCTCATGGAAGATTGGATTCTTGGCAAGTTTTAGCACCCCTTGAATGTCACAAAACAAGGGTGAAGGCCTTGCTTGAAACATTTTCATGTTAGAACGCATCCTCCAAAGCCATACTGCTTCACATGCTGCTTTAACAGTTCACAAATATTCAACTTGTGTTGAGGAACGAGCTACTGTCAGTTGCTTCTTACTAGTCCATGGTACTGCACCCGTGCCAAGGCTGAAGACCCCACCCAATTAGAATCTCGAAAACCAATCAGCTTAGGATCTTTGTTTCTGCTGTACAAAATGCCAAAGTCAGGTGTCCCTTTCCGCAACATATCTAGATCAGAACTAATGGTTGTGAGATTTATGAGGCTGCCAAATAGTTGCCCAATGCTGACTCATTCACCTTTGGTGAGTTTGATTTGGCTGATAGCTTCAACCCTTTCTCTATAGGTGTAGATGAGACTTTGTAGTCTTGCATTTTGAACTTGTCCAACAAACTCCTAGCATACTTTGATTGAGAAATGAAAATATTGCCATCTGTCTGCCAAACCTCTATACTGTGACAATAATGCAGACGATTTAAACCAGTCATATCAAATGCCTGACACAAATTCAATTTGATCTGCTCAAGAAAATGTGCCCTAGTACTAGTAATGATGATATCATCCACATAGATGACAAGAAGAATGATATCACTACTAGCGGTCCTGACATATAAGTTGGGATCCAAAGGGCTCCTCTTAAAGCATTATGCATCCAAATATCTGTCATTCTTGATGCAACATGCTTGGGGGGCCTGCTTTAGGCCATAAAGAGTTTTCTCTAATCTGCATCCACAACCTTGGAACCTTGAGGTTGTGTCATGTATACCTCTTCGTCCAAATCACCATTGAGGAAGGTACTCTTCACATCCATTTGATGGACTTTCCAACCAAACCACATTGCGGCTTGAACCTGCCAAATGGTGCTCATCTTTGTTGTAGAAGTAAAGGTCTCCACATAGTTAATGCCTTCTCTCTGCGAGCACCCTTTAGCAACCAACCAAGCTTTGTGTTTATCAAGAGCACCATCAACTTTGAATTTCACTTTGTAGACCCATTTGTAGCCAATGGTTTCTTCCTTGGTGGAAATTCTGACAAAACCCAAGTGTTTTTATTCAGAAGACTATGATGTTCATCGTCCATAGCCTTCTCCCATTCAAGTTTACCTCTTGCCTCTGAATAAATATTGGGCTCATAAATATTCTAAATGTTAGCCATAAGAGAAAAGTTCACAACACTCTGTTTTCTCTTGGCTCTGGATGATCTACCCTCAACAAGCTCATTATCCCAAACATTGCATGAGTTTTTCCCACCTTTTAGGCAAGAGAGTAGAAGCATCTCCTTTTGAATCAGGATGATCATCATGACTTGGGTTGCCTAGAATGAAGTCATTTGGATACTAATCCAAGTTATCTTGAGGGAATTATATTGGTATAGGTTCATGCCTAGGGGATTCCCTAATTTCAAAATCCTTAGAATCCTTCCCTTACGGTGGAGCTAAAGGAAGCCTAACACCCAAATCTTTAGCTTACAAAGGCTGATCTTCAGGACTCTTGATGGAAGAAGAGAGCTGAAAGGGGTCACCTTCTTTATCAAAAACATCTCTAATGAATTTGAGAAGAATAGTGTCCACATCAATCAGTCTATAGGCTTTATGATTGTCACTGCAGTTTGTAAGCATCAATTTTTGGCTTTTGGAATCTACTTTGGTCCTCTTTGCATTTGGAAACCAGACATATGTTGTTGAACCAAAAGCCTTCAAGTGGCTGATTTTTAGTTTCCTCCCAGACCATGCTTTCTTCGGGGTCATCTTCTTGACGACTTGTATGGGAAATTGGTTTAGAAGGTACACTGCCGTACACACTCCCTTGGCCCAAAAATTCTTAGGAACATTTCTATGCTTTAAAATAGACCGAGCCATCTCCTTAGTTGTATTGTTCTTCCACTCGACAACATCGTTCTGTTGAGGGGTATAGGGTGTGGTAAGCTAATGCTTAATACCGTGTTTAGCAGAGAAGTTGGTGAATTCATTGGAACAAAATTCCCCCCAATATCTGACCTAAGAGTTATGATTTAACATCTCGACTCTTCAAATAATGCTTTAAAGATCTGGTATTCATTAAAACATTTTATTTTTCCTTTAGGAAAAACACCCACATTTTCCTATTGAAATCATCTAAAAATAGAAGAAAATTCCTAACACTAGTGACCAATGCAGTATTCATTGATCCACAAACATCCACATGAACCAGATGCAAGACCTTGGATGCTCTCTAAGCATCTCTGTCTGAGGAAGGAGTCCGATGCTGCTTCCCTGCCTGGCAAGCTCCACATACTTCATGTGTCTGCAACTGAATCTCAGGTAAGCCATCTACTAGATTCTCCCGAGCCAACAGAGAGAGGTATGATAGGTTGAGATGGCCATACCGTTAATGCCAAAGAATTCTAATGGATGAATTCTTAACAACCATTGCATGCTCTTGAGACTCTCTAGTATCAATCAACCTATGCAAGCGTTGATCTTCGAGCCAAACTGCAATTGTCTTCTTGGACTCCTTGTCAACAATTTTGCACTTATGTGCAGTAAATATGACATCCAACTTTGGACAGTGTTGCATTATATGACTCAGAGAGAAAATTGAGCCCCATTCCTGGAACATAGCAATGAGCATACATTGAGAAAAATCAGTTTTTCCCACCAGATGTAATTTGAATGCTGTTCTGCCGAAAACCTGTATACATTTCACCAACACCGAAGATCACTGAATTGGAGCAAGCCGTGTACTTGTGTATCCATCTCTCCTGCGTGTGAAATGGCGAGAAGCTCAATAATCAATGTAGCATGCAGAAGATTTGACATCATCTGCTGGTCTTTGACTCTTTTGGCCATAAATGTATAAAAGGTAGGCTCCTTCTGCTGAGTATGCATTGCAACGTGGGCCTTCTGCTGAGATCCTCCTTGGTTGGACTTCTAATCAGCCAACCATTTTCGTGCAGTGTTTTTGCAAGTGACCAAGATCACCAAAATAATGATGTGATAGTCTTCTTGTAGCTCTCAATAGATTCGCCTTGTCCTTTTTGTTGAGAGGACGTGCCTTTGCCTTTGTCTTTGGCAGTAAAAGCCTATTCGACACAGGTTGTTGCGCTGCTGGTCCCAAACTGTTGCTTCCACATGTCTTGTTGCAAAGGTCATCAAACTTTAAGTCAACATTGGTGGAAGTAATGGTTGTTGGCTAAATATTTTGTAAGTAGCCGTAGACACACTACTTTCAAAATGAACTATTTTGACATAGTATGTGAGAACAAATCTCTCCTCTCAACTCAGGGGAGGCACCCTTATTATTGTTGCTAATTCAACTAGAACATAACAAGAAACTCAAATTTAATCTTATAATTGGGCGTGCCACGTATCACTCTCTTTCTTTAGGAAGGATTTCACTTTCACAATTACACTCTATGAACTAGAGACCTTTTTACAATTTCACTTCTAAATACTAGTTGGAGCAATAATACCAATTGTAAGACCAGAAAAAGGGTTAGACTGCATAATAGAGGCAACCACAAAACCTCAAAACATTATGCAAACCTAATCTAATCCACCATTAAAGCCATTTGAAATGAAGGCATAAAAACAAAGCAAATAAACTCTAAAACCCCCTTCAAATGTAGCTCCAATGTTCTCCTTTCTTCTCCATTGAAATGGATTGTTGTTGCTCTTGACTTGACAAAATGCACTTAAATTGAAAGCAAAATGGCTATAGTGAGAATACTAGGAGTGTGGTTAGCAAATCATTGGGAATTGAAGGCAATTTATAGGATTTCAATGAGAAACCCAAATTTGGCAATTGGATGTGCAAAAGGGAATTTGTCATAAATTATGACAATTGGAATTCACAAATGGAAAACTGTCATAATTGAAGAGTTGGATTTAGAAGAATGTCATATTATGACAAATTATGATAATTGTAAGAGATGCATTTTAGAATGCATAAATTAAGGGAATTTGGAAGGGAAAGGTGGTGGCTAAATTAATGGGAAAATGGGAAGGGAAGGTGGTGGCTAGAAAATAGGAGATGAAGCTAATTAGTAGGAAAATGGAAGCACAAATTAAGGGGAATGGAAGAGGGGATTTTTGAATTTGAAAACTCATTAATTCCCACCAAAATGGAAATTAGTAATTAGGAATTATAAAGTTTCACAATAGACAATTAGCCAATTAATTAATATAAATTAATTAATTGTGGAGAATTAGGAAAGGGAATGAATAAAGTATTATTTATTCATCAAGACTTAGGATTAGGGATAAATCATGGGTCATTTACCCCTAATAAGGACAAATTAGTGGATTTCTGATTGAATTGATGACGTTGATAGGAAATTGAGCCAAATTTTTGATGATTTGACAATGATTTTGAAAAGCGTTTTGTTTTGATGATTTTGAAAATGATATTGAAAAGAGGGTTGATAATAAAAATGACTCAAACCAATTCAGGATGTCCGTAAGCCGATTTTGAAGACATTGATAAGATGATAAAATGATTTTGAAAGACTTGAAATGGTTTTGAAATGATCAAATTGGCCAACCGGTCAGGGTTATGATGCAAAATCGGAGAAATGTTAGTAGCTGATGACATGGAAGAATGACACAATATTAGTGAATAGAAGACATGTTAAAGAAAGGGGGCACATATGTGCGAACCATTTTTGGGTGTCCACCAATAAGCTCAAAATTAACCGAAAGATTAATTGTTAAGCGTACTAGCTGACAATAAACTAAAGAATATATATAAGCTCACAGACTTATACGATATCGCGAAATGATTTCAAACTATAAAGCAGCAATATGATAAGCACAAAGACTTAAACACATCAAACTTCTCTTCTACTTATAATATTACTATGAATCTCTTCTACTTATAATATCACTATATTTCTATTGCCCCCTCCAAGTTTGTAATTAGGCTTTCAATGACTTGGCCCTTATTCACCAAAAGCTCCTTGGATCTAATGTAGTTCTCTCTCAAGAGTTTTATCCCATTCTTGCACAACATCTCCAGTTTCAAGTCTGAATTTATTCCAAACCTCCAAGTCCTTCTCAAGTAACTCCAAGTTTTGACTGAAAGTTCCTCGAACTCCCTTCAATTGGGATGTGCTGTCCTAGCACATGTGAGCACCTGTAGTGCTTTCTTGACCAACTCTGTCCCCTGAAGCATCATTTGATCTACCCATGCATTAATGGTTGCAACCATCTCCCCAACTCTCTCAACCTGCCTAACAAATTCCTCTATAATAGAGGATGCTAATGGATCAACCTGCTCTGAAACTCTGGTAATCTTTCGGATTACTGCTATGAGTAACTCATTATGTTCCTTCAGATGATATTTCTTTGTTTTAAGGTCATCATACTCTTGTGCTAGTAGTGCTACAGATTCTTCGACATCATTGACCAAACCAGCATGTGTCTGCTTACCCAAATCAAGCCTAGTGATCTTAAAATCAGCAAGTTGCATTTCATCACGGGGCTTATCTGTAAGGGGTTCAACTATCTCCACATATTTTTTGTTGGTATTTGTCAACTTGAACCCTTGACGCAGTTTTAGCTCTCTTGGCACCCTTGGTCTTGGCTTGCTTTAGCTGCTCAAAATTGAAGTCATCTAGCAAACTTCCTGTTTTTCGTTTAGGAACAGCTACACTTAACCAAGAAGGAAGATCAAAGAGGATAGCTCGAGTCTCTTCATTTGCAGGTTGTGATGAGCTCAGTTGAGTACATACCATAGTAGAGACAATTGTTGGTGCTTCAGTTTAGATAGCAATAGGGGTAGTTCCTGGAATGACATGAGGAATCGACTCTGACATTAACCTGTCGAACTCACTCAAGGTAGAATAACCTTCCACAAAAGGAATCGTGAGTGAAGGTGGATGAGAACTATAAGAAAATACACTAGCCAGGTCTTCACGAGGCTCAATATGTATCGACTCAGTGGCTTGAGAAGATGCAAGAGGTGCCACTGTAGGTGTCAAAACTGTAGAAAATGTGTCAACACCAGCATCAATAGTAAAACTAGATACATCTACAGGAATGAATTCTTGTGTAGTTTCCACTGGGGTAGATCGTGCATCTGTTACTACTGGAAGTACTTGTACTTCATCTTCTTGTTGACCATCTTCTCCATCAAGAATCTCCCGAATCATGATTCGTTCTTTTCCTTTGCCCGAAGAATCTTCCTGAGTCTTCTCCTTTCATTTGAGCTTCGATTTCAATGTGATTCCAGAGGAGGATGCATTATCCTTATTTTTAGTTCTCAGCTCTGATCTTCGACCCACATGTCTAGATGTATCATCATCTGACCCTGATTTAAACCTTCTCATCTTAATACCCCTACGCTTAAGCCAAGCGTGAGTATTAGCCATGATGGATTGAAACCTGTCAGTTACGGAAAAATTCTCCTTCAACGACCACTGAATTGGGAGGAGATCCTGAGCTGCCACCTTTGCTCTTTCATACTCTGGATCCAATATATCCCCATCATCCTCCATTCCATTAGGAACATCAACAAGATTCAAGTCAATGATCTGTTCTATGGTAAGTCTGCAATAGTCCATCCTTCTGATATCGTTATCTGTACGGATATCTATCCAGACATCTTCAATTCAGTGAACATAAGTGAAAGATCGCTTTCTTGTCCTTCATACCTCGATAGTCGATATCATCTCGGATTTTAAACTTTTTGAGTTTAATTTCCTACAGCTCGGTCTCCATTGCCTTTGCCTTTTGTGAAGTAAGTGAATACTTACCAATTACCAAGGGATGCTGAGTGGAAATAGCAAATCTAGTCTTATGTGATGTAGACTGTCTTGCATGCACATACATCAGTTGTCTCTGCAACTCCATTAGAACAATCTTATCAATCGGATATCTCGGCAACATGTACAGGTGATCATCAAAGCACTCGACTCTCATATATGTAAAATTCGGGAATTGCAGGAACATACGCTCGTACTCATTTACCTTTCTCCATGCGGATTGTGAAACCCTCTTGTTCTCAAGTGTTCTGTCAAACTGACAGATGAAGTTACCAAAGAAAGAATCGTGAAGTCTGCGATAGTGATGCCTCCTTGTGGCCATGGGTAACTGAGTGAAATATTTCCATGCTGGCAACTTACTCTTATCCCCATCATAGGATAGTCCTGGTAATGCTCGGAAAGCTGCAACGATATACACAAGATAAGAACTCATGTAAAATGTCATAGTAGTGGATACCTCTGACAACTGCTGACACAAAGAGTCACTGATTAACTCTGCCCATAATATCTGCTGCTTTCCTTTTTTGACAATGACAATATACTGAAACATCCAAGGTTCAAAAACATTGGATTTCTTCAAACCCCGCATTCTGCCTAGAAGAGTGATCATATCATTGATCTCTTCTTTGAACTCAGTTTTGAACAAAGTAGCAAGCCACCGGGATGAAATTGATTGCCCCGATTTAACAAACCAAAGTGTATTGATTTCTCGCCTACAATCATCTTCTCTCATATTAATACTCGAGAGCCTTTTCATGAGAAATGTCTGTATACACTGGAGCAGAAGGAACATGGAAGATTTTGTCAATAGCCTCTGCATCCAACCTCATGATGATTTTACCTTTTGCATCTTTGTTTGTTCGGGTCTCTTTGTCAAAGTGTGGCATGCATGCTAGAAAAAACTCAGGTTCTAGTACTGCTACAGGAAAAGTTGAGAGCATGTGCATATGGCTCTTGAGAATTTTCATCATTTCATCCTTCAGATTTATAACTTCCGTCCTCTGAATGAATTCAGCCATATCTACATGCCCCACATTTGTATCTTTAATCTCATCTATATGTGAGACTACTGAAGAAGGAATGATAGCTGTTAGATATTTGTGATACTGGTATTTCATCGTTTTCTTAGAAGTAGAAATTGGCCCTTCTGACGTTTGATGAACACCTGTAGCACCGAGATAAAAAGACCAAAACAGTGCAACGCTAGAAAGTATTGACGTTAATTCCATACCATTCTCCATTTAGATTACACTTTTGATTTTTTGAAACCTGATAGATCATGTGTGCAAACAAGGCTTTAAACAAGACTCAAGTGAAAAAGCTGCCTTTTGTGGGCCATGATTGCATTTCGGGGGTTTTGAGGTGTACTGCAGATGAAGGTGCAAGTGTAGTTCAACATGTAACAGTTTCTGTAGTTGGACCAAAAAGTTCCTACCACAAAAGGGAAAAACATAAGACTCAAGTGAAATCGGGGTTTTTTGACCCAATTGCACTTTAAGTTGCATGAGTAGCTACATATGTAGTTCATCGTGCAGTCGGGTCAAAAAGTTCCTACTACACTTGGAGTTGCTTTCTCAAAAAGGGTATTGTAGGAGGTTTTTGATGCGACTGCACATTTGACTGCAGGTAACAAAATATGTAGTTGAAGTAAAAACCTCCGGTTTGCAAATGATACTAATGGAGGTTTTGGATGCGATTGCATGTTTCATTACATGTAACTGAACATGTAGCTGGTGTAAAAACCTTCGGTTCACATATGACTAAGTAGGGAGCTTTTTGGGATAGTTACACTTTTGATTACATGTAGCAGTACATGTAATGGGTACAAAACCTCCGATTTTGGGAATAAGGAAGGACCAAGACAAAATGAAATCGGGGATTTTGGGCATGATTGCATCTTTCATTGCACGCAAACTACGTTACCACATTCGCCTCCTCAACCCCAAAGTCGAGAATCAATTTTGTGCAAATTCGAATTTGGTCCAAATTCGCATTTGATTGAGACATTCGCTTGGAATTCGGTCAACGGGACCCTGTGGGAATTTAGAATGAATTTGACCGACTTCCAAAATGCCCGAGCGGGGCCGGATGGAATTTGGATCGAATTTGATTGGACGCCGGTTATTGAAAGTTATATTGGCTTTTTAATGAAGTTTTTTAACCTTTTGTGACGGCAAATACGACCCTACATGTGACGGCATAACATTCTTATGTTTATCATTTTATGCTTTATCGTCACGACATTCTTCATACACGACACAACATTCTTCATACACGACACGACATTCTTTATGTGTCTTCTAGCAGTTACAAACGGCAGTTACAGTCTTCTCCAATGATAGTTACAGTCTTCTAGCAGCGAGTGTCTGGTCCTGGCATTCTTCTCACACGACTGTTACAGTCTTTTGGTCTTGTAGCAGTGACAGGTAGGTTTTTTTAACTTGTTTATTTAATATTTTGTTTGTTTTTAAAAGTTTTTTTTACATTTTTAAATTTTTTTACAAAATGAAAATTGAAATGATGAACAATGAAGATGCATATTCATCTGTTGATTGTGAAAAACATGTAAAAAAAACTTTCTCAGTCAGCAGATGAATATGCATCTTCATTTCAATTTTCATTTTGTAAAAAAAATAAAAAATGTACAAAAAACTTTAGAGGTGAAATTTACAAAAAACTTTAGAGGTGAATTTTAACATGTTTTTTGTAAATACTAAATATTTAGAGGTGAAATGAGCTGCTTAGTTTCATTTTGGTTTTTTTGCTTTGTGTTGTTTGTAGTCTTGTAGGTTCAAAAAATGGCAAGTGTTTCTAGCACCAGAAACTCCCGCTTCAAAACAGACATATGCTCTCCACTATGGAAATCTGTGGATATGGTTAAACCAATGCCAGGTGAAGGAGGTTTTTTGTGGATTTGCAGCCATTGCAAAGAGGAATCTAGTAGCGCTTATAGTAGGGTGAAAGCACATTTGTGCTTTATTCCTCATAAAGGCATTAAATTTTGTATAGGGAAGCCAAGAGTTAATGGGGTGCTACCTAAAACCCTTCTTCCAAACCACATTGTGAATAAATATATACAAGAGCAAAAACAAGAAGACGAAGCAGCTGGGAATGCAAATTCTCATCCTTTGCAAAAGTCTAGGAACAAAACAAAAGCATCATCTATGGCTTCAGTTTCCAATCCCAGTGAACCAGTAGAGGGCCATCCATTCTTGTGTGCACGTCAAGAACCAGTGACAAATAAGAGAGCAAAGGGGCCCTTGGAAATATCATTTCAGAATGAAGCTAGAGACATTGCTGAGGATGACATAGCAAGATGCATCTATGCAAATGGATTGTCATTTAATGTTGTCCGCTCACCGTATTGGCAAAGAATGATAAGATCAACTAATGAGGCTCCAAAGGGGTTCAAGGGCCCGGGTTATGAGAAGGCGCGCACCACTTTATTGGATGCAGTCCATCAAGGATTCATGGATTGAAACAGGTGTGACCATAGTATCCGGTGGATGGAAAGATGCGAGAAATCGTCCTTTGGTCAATGTTATTGCAGTGTCCACCAGAGGTGCAATGTTTCTGAAAGCTGTGGATTGCGAAGGGGAGGTGAAGGACGGTCCTTTCATTGCAAACATTCTCATTCAAGCCATTGAGCAAGTTGGCCCTCAAAATGTAGTTCAGGTAATAACTGACAATGCCAAGAATTGTAGGGCTGCTGGGTTATTTGTTGAGGAGCGCTTCAGACACATTTTTTGGACACCTTGTGCCGTCCACTCTCAACTTAATGTTGCAAAAAATTGGCACTAAAGTTGGTTGGATAAAAAAAATGTATGAAGATGCACAAGAGATCCAAATGTTCGTCACAAACCACCATATGACGCAAGCCATATTTAGACAATTCTCGAAATTGGAGCTCTTGAAGGTAAGTTAAATTATTTTAAAAATATAGATATGTTTTAGAAATTTAGACTTTACGTTTAGTTTAGTAAACTTTCTATGTTGTGATATGGGCATTTTAATCTTGATTTTAATTTGTGCTTTACTATTGTTTTGATTTGAGACCTGCTTTGCCTCCAACGCTATT
Organism: Thuja plicata; assembly: GCA_018584345.1. Classification (NCBI taxonomy): domain Eukaryota; kingdom Viridiplantae; phylum Streptophyta; class Pinopsida; order Cupressales; family Cupressaceae; genus Thuja; species Thuja plicata. Next base: position 177,659 of record MU227421.1, read on the forward strand.
GATTTGAGACGCCTTCTGAAGGTTAAAGAGGCATTGTCTAGAATGGTAATCAGTGCTAACTGGAGCATATGGAAGCAATCTAATAGTACCAAGGCAGCTGCCATAAAAGCAATGATACTAGATGACTCTTGGTGGGATTGTGCTGAGTACCTCTTGAGGTTCACTGAGCCTACATTGAGCATGATCCGATACACTGACATGGATAGGCCTTGCTTGGGTGAGGTATATGATGGCATAAACTGCATGATTGAAGATATTAAAAAGATCATAAATGAGAGAGAGCAAGATCCTGAAGAAAAGTTCTTCAAGGAACTACATATAATCATGGTAGAGAGATGGAACAAAATGACTACCCCTTTGCATCTCCTTGCCTTTGCATTGAGCCCCAAGTTCTATAGTCAATCGGTCCTCAAGGAGAGTACCACTAGAGTTGCCCCATACAAAGATCCTGAAGTTGCTCACGGGTACAAGGCAACCCTTCGAAGACACTTTCCCGAGCACATACGACCTACAATGAGGTCTGAATTCATGAGTTTCGCAAGCACCGATGACTGTGGTCTTGATGCTCTTGAAGACAAGAAAGATGCTGATGCTCATAAATGGTGGTACTTCCATGGACAAATGTACCAACATCTACAACCCATTGCCATCAAAATTTTATCACAAGTAAGCTCTTAACTCTTAAGATTCTAATTTCTAAATTCTTGTTGATGAATATTGAATTTGTATTTTTAAATTTTTTATTCAAAACTCTTAACTCTAATTTCAAAATTGAAAATCTTGATAGGTTGCTAGTTCATCATCATCTGAGAAGAACTGGAGCACATACTCCATCCACTCAATTCCAAGAAGGCAGATAACTTGGTCTTTGTGCATTCAAACTTGAGGCTCACAACACACAAAGAAAATGCTTACATAAAAGGGGAGGCAAGGCATTGGGATGTTGAACAAGAGTGTGGAGGGTTGGAAGATTCGATTGCTCACTTTGATGTACTTGCACTTGATGATGGTGATGAGCTACCAAGTGATGTTGAGGCTCCTACAAAGGCTGAGCCTAACATTGCTAGTACTGATGCTAGTGGCACTTTTGTTGCTTCTAATCTGCAACAGCAGATTGATGATGATTTGTTTGATGATTTTTAATGATCATTGATATTTGATCACTGATGGCTCATTAGTAATGTTGACATTATTGTTGTTAAATTTTGAACCAAAACATTGATATGGTGGTGTATTTTGGCATTTTATTATGTCATTTGGACTAAAACGTTAAAACTTAATATATTTGCTGGTGTATTTTTCTATGCTGCTTTATTATTAATTTATTAGCATAGCGGTGTATGAACTTATTTGCTGCTGCATATATATATATATATATATATATATATATATATATATATATATATTGTACGNTATATATATATATATATATATATATATATATATATATATATATATATTGTACGGACAAACCCAACGAATCCGTTCCCAACCTCAAAAAATTTTGGACGAATTTCGAACCCGAATCTCGAACCGCATCCGTACCGGAATCCGAACCGGCAACTTAGCACACAAAGTAACATGTGGTGGCATATACAAAGGGCCTAAAAACTTCCGAAACTTGCAAAAGTGAAGGTTCGTAAATGGAATTTTTGAGGGTATTGCACATTGAGTCATACATGTAGTCATACTTTCAATTAGGAGTTTTGAAAACAACTATGTACGAAGACACATCTAATAACCATACTTTAACTATACTTCATAGTATTGCTCATGACGGGTATGACAACTGCTGGTGCAAGGCATATGTTTGCAAGTTTTTCCATTTCTCATCTCAATGAAGTAAAGGGAATTTCAGATTTCTCAAGGTGTGGGTATGCTTGAAACAAAACATGCTGTGACTGAAACTGAATGGAAAATTCTTGTTTTAAATAATATTACGGAAATGGTGATAGTATACTTGCAAATTTACAGATCATTTGAAGATTTGAACATAACTCTCGATGAAACAAATCAGATCTCCATGAGAATGCCCTATGACTGCAACAATAACCTATTTGTTGATGTTTATAGCTTCGATTAGATAAAATGATCATGATATTATGAGAAAATAAATAAGCAATATATATATATATATATATATATATACAATGATGGATATTACTATTATATATATATTAATATACATATTTAGCATTATCTCTTTATAATATTGAATTAAATAAACATCATTGAATTGATAATATTGTTATTCAAATAGAACAATATAAGATAATGCTATTCTACATTATATATGCATATTAATATATATATAATAATATTGATATTATTATATATATCAATATACATATACAATGTATATTATAGTTGATAAAACAAATAATATCTTATATATATCAAACCGACTGATATCGCTTTAAGTCAAAGATAACAATATACGTTTTGCTTATTGATTGATATCGGTCCAAGTCAAATACGGATCGGGTGTCGATAGAGACAAGACACCGACGAGGGTTATGATTGGGTCGTGTGTTGTATATGACGACAATCGTATGTTACCGATTGTATTACATAAGACAACGACTACGTATTACTATTGACACCGTTTGTAATATGGTTAGTAAATATCGATTTGTATTGCCCTACACATGCATTATTATCAGGCAGTTTATTAAGTGCTTTGAACTATCGATTAGTATACAAACTGTTGTATACCGATTAGTATTATTGGTTGATTAAAGTAATTAAAAGACATAGCATTATAGAGCCACGTCTCCTCAAAGAGACATGTCTCTATAATGACATGTATATAGTCATTGGTTGATAAGAGACATGTATATACAACAAACAATGCGAGTCTCACTTATTCAATCTGCAGAATATTAATATTAACATAAATATATATATATATATATCATGTGATTATATATATTACATATATTGAGGTTATATAAGAAAAATTAAAAGCCATATATTCTGATCTAAAATTTAACACTATTTTTAAAAAACAGGACATATACAAACCCTAACCATAGCTGCATTTTGTAAAAAGGACTCAAGAAATTCTAAAAAACAGCTCAACTATATACACATCATCCATATTTATAAAAAACGACATTAAGAAACCCTAGACGTAGCTAAAACAGTGAACAACTTGTAAAAATGTTTAAGATTTTTGTAAACACCCTCATGTTTTTAATAAAAACGACCATAGAAGTATAAAAACACCTATGCTTTCATAAAAAATAACCAAAGCTTGACAAAAATGATTAAGGAAGCTTAGGAAAATCACGTTTTACTTGAAAGCGACTGAGAAAGATGAAAAATGTGAAAATAAATAACAAAAACAAATACAAATCGACACCCATACATGGATTGGACACGAAAATCGCAAGAAGACAATATCAGAGAAAAATGCAACTCCTTACTGCTGATTCAAGTCTGAACTTGAAACCCAAATGCGAGTTTATATGGTAATCAAAGACTCCTAACTCAAACATGAACAAAAGACTCTGTCATTAATGGTGACCTCCAGTAATCTTCGCGTTTCGGAGCTCGGCGGCTTCCAACTCGAGTTTTATCGCTGTTAAGATTTGGAGTCAGGACTTTGGGCGTGCTTAGCATTGATTTTGTTTGTAATAAAAAACGCAGCATTGTAGAAAAGGCCCGATGATTTAAAGGAATCGGGACTTTTAAGTCTAATGTATTATACATCATATGCAATAATATATGTAACACTATAAAAAACCTCCTCTAACTAAAGATAATTGGGCACTTTAAATCATATTGCACATTTCATGTATGATATGAAGTGCAAATAGATTCTAAACATCCGCTAACTAAACGTAACGGGATGTTATATGCAATGACTCTAAAAAGGTCCGACTAAGCTCAACGGGATCTTTAATAATAATATAAACAATATATATATTATTAAAAATCTAAAGAAAATAAATAAAAGACTCTAAACTTAAATTAACGAAAAGACCAAAAACAAAATAAAAACAAAAACATTAAAAATATTAACAAAAATAAATATTTATTTTATTTTATTTTCTAAAATGTTTCTAATAAAAACATACTTAGAGTTTTTCTTAAAACCATATAAATTTTTTATTTAACATAAAATATTTTTTTTGTTAATGTTGACGTTCATTGAAACAAAATTCACGACAACAATGGTGAGAGTTTCGATGAAGTGCTTGTACGATTGTGGTAAGCTTTTCAACGTGATAATCACCATATCCTCTTCTTCCATCTTGCAACCAATGGTGTCCTATTGATCACGAATGTCTTTGATCTTTATGAGATGATCCTACAAAGACATTTTGTCGTCCATCATGATCAAGAACAACATATACGTCAAGAAGAAAGCTTTGTCCTTTTCAAATGTTTTGTGGAGACTCTCAAGGTTTGTCTAGATATTTGCAGCAGTCTTGTCAGATAGCACTTCTCGAAGCATCTCGTTGGTGACAAATAATTTGAGTAACATAACCTCTTCACAATTATGCTTGTCAAACTTGTCCTGGTCTTTGCTTGCTGCTGCGGGACAAGGAGATTTACCCAGAACAATCTGATCTAGGCACCATTACTCAAAAATGGTGGGCATCCTCTGTTTCCAAGTATTGTAGTTCTTGCCTGTGAATTTTTGATTCCCTTCCAACATGGTGCTGGTCATAGACACCATCCCTCCTGTTTTCCAATGGCATGAGAAACGAGGTCAAAAACAGCTGCAACAGTGAACTTTGTTTTTTGGAAAAATAGGATTTTCCTGGCAAAAAATTGTCAAACCCTTCAGTGAGCATCTGACACAAATTTCGAGGTGATGAGCTCAGAAAATGAATACTCCCAATTTTATTTCAAAAATCTGTCAAAAAATCAGAATTCTGGCGTGCTGGAAAAAAAATTCCCAGTTGCAGCGCTTAGACAGGGCCGCGAAAAACCCTGGTTGCGGGCAGAGAACAGAAGAAAACCAACGCAGGCAGCAGAAACTGTGATAACCCACAATTTTAATGAAAAATTGTGCAAAAACCTAAAGTGAAGGTGCGTGATCTAAAACATGACAATTTTTAAAAAGAAATCATAGAAAAACATGCTTGCTTGTCATGAAAATGACTGCTTAGGTCGTGCCATTTCAAGTCTATCCAAAAAAAAAATCCCAGTCGCGGCCACACGTCTTAAGTAAGGTATGATTTTTCAATGAAAGATGCTGCAAATTTTGAAGAAAATCGCTAGAAAAAAACCTTTGAAGTAGAAACTCTCAGGATAGAAAAAATGCACGAACCCTAGCCTCGATATTTAGCTGCATTTAAACCCATGATGTTGCAGATTAATAGCGCTTGAAACCCTCAATTTCTTGCAATTTGTCACAGAAAGAACAAACCAAAATTGCCAGGTTTAAGAAAAACCCACAATTTTATTCTAAAAAATTGATAAAACTTCTGAAAATGTTTTATGAAAATTTCCAGGTAATGAATCCACGAATTTTATAACAAAGATTTGCCAAACAGCTACTTCTGCTCTGATACCATGAAATGGTAATTGACAGTTTAAATAAGGAGAGGAATACTTCTTATATAGAGATTACAAATGATGTTTCTAAAACAGAAGCAATCGAGAACAGAAACAATAAAAGAAAGTTACTAAAACTAACTAAATGACTAACATGACCATTACAAGCTAAATAAAACAATATTACTTTAATAGATAGCAGACCAAATTTGTAATCAATTAAATTGTTTTAAACAAGCTTGCAGGTTATCGTTGTTTGTGTAATGTGCTTATCATCTTTTGGAGGACATAACATTGGAAGCAATTTGTTTCCCATAAGTTAAATGGTCAGATATTTCATGTATAGAGAGGGAAATGATTTTCTTTCATGCATTTATGTGTGACATACTTTTCTGTAGAGAAGAAGCTACTGGGAGGCATCGCATAATAGAAGACCGTTTAATGCGACAAAAGGCTCAAATGTTGATTGACGAAGCTGCAACATGGTCACTCCTTTGGTATTTGTTTGGAAAAGGTATTCTCTCTTGTTTTCCTATTGTATTATGGTAGACTAGACAGCATATATTATAATGTTACTTGTGTTGTAATCTGGGTTAGATCACTTTGTGAACTGTTTGTTGTGAGTGGGTTTTATGAGTTCTATAAAATTCATTTTTAGGAAGTCTTTCTTTTCGTATTGATTATGTTGAGAAAAGTTTTGCTTACATTCATTTATTTGATGGTATTTTATTTGTATAATTTAGTAATTTACACATTGCATATAATTCCTCTCTTATTGAAATTTATTTTCTGGAAATGGAACCTAGATGCTATTTTTGTTTAAAACTGTTGCAACATATTTCAAAATTTTTGCCCATTTAACTTCTTTAAAAATCACTCTACTGTAGTTGGTGTAATTGACTATTCTTTCCTTTGTTGTCCTAAGCTTCTCTTTGAAAAACAGGCGTATCCGGCTAAGTGGAGCAATTTCTGGACATTGTTTGGCAATTTGTAGTTGAGCAATGTGCATCTTCTTTGATATTCTTCATTATCTGAAATATCTTACTGTACAATTTGGAGTGTGGTCATACTTGCGTTGAACATTATCTGACATTTTATGTTAGAAACCATTGTATGCATGCTGTGCTCTCTATATGTAGATGGTGGAATTTTATTGAACCTAGTTGGCATGCTATTACGATAGAGACTGAGAATGTTTAATTTTGCAAAGCTCACGGAATGCCAAATGTTGGTTCCTCCGTCCCCTCTACTTGATACTTCAGATCTTATCATTATATAAATATATAGATCAGTAAAAGTGATCCTAGGGGGATCATACTGTATTATATTAACATAAAAAAACTGAGTACATAAATCTGAGATGTCCAAACATGAATCTGAGGGAAAATGTATTCAACAGGATATCAGAAAAGACTGTTACAAAAGCATTACCAGACCTCAACTTTTGACATGATGAAAAGGCCTCTAAGATTGGCAACCAGTGGCAAGATTAGACCTCACACCCAATCAACATATTCTGGAAACAAAAAAGTATAACAGAATGCTGCCAACCACAGACAAGGCCATTTTAAACAAGAATGGAGGTAAATAGATTTAAGTCATGGTCACATCAGTTGGTCAATCTCTTTTATGCTTGCCAACAAATCCTTAAAGTTTTCTGTGTTAAAGTCTAGAATCAGAAGATTTATTAAGTCATTACATGTAGGCCAACAAACGGTTGTTATCTCTAGTTTATTTCTAATTCCATAGTGCACTTGTAAGTGTAATATTTTAAAATGGAAGTGATGCTTCTATAGTGCTCATGAATTAATAAAAATTAGAGAATATCATATATGTAAGCATATTACAAGTATTAAATGCAAAGCTCCAAAATTCTAGCTTTTATGTAGGAATGCGTATAGGTATTGATTTTTTTTTGTGGATTTATCTGGTTCAAACAATTGGTAGCTAGTCTCCTATACAAAATTTGAGTTCTTTTGAAATATTACATATCTTTTTTTGTCTTTCACATTTTAGTATTAATTCTCCTCTCTTTAAATACATTTATTAATAATTTAATATATCTAGTAATTTTTATGTGTTAGATCCTATATGCTGTTTTGAATCTTTAACAACGATGAGGGAGAGAGTATGATTTAAATTGTGGTCTTGTCAATTATTTAATCTTTATATTGTATTTGCCAGTAAGAATTTAAAATTTTTCCTCCATAAACATGACTGTGGGTGAATTTTGAAACCTTTTATGTTGTAAATCCTGAGGAAGGTTTTATTCAATTGTCTTTTAAATAAACTAATTATCTTTAGTTTATTTATTATTAAGTCATGCAAGTTGAATAGTAATTGTTGTCATTAGGTTGAATTTGGAACGCAATTATGTATTCATGAAGTGATACAAATTAGAGAACATCATAGATCTATATATATCAGAATGAGAACTATGAATGCAAGTTTCAGAAATTGTAGCTTTCACATAGGAATTGATATCTTATGGACTTTAACCTTTGATGCGGAGATGTCTCATGTAAATAATTTAGGGCTTTAGTCTGCTCCAGATTTATAAGTAGCATTGAGATTAGGGAAAGCCTCATTTTGATTTTACATTTTACTATTTCCTTTCCTTAAAAAACTAAGTTGCCCCTTTGGAGTCGGGTTTGAAATTTGTTCAAATATTATTTGGGGTGGGTTTGAATTCGTTTTGGGATCGTCTGTACAAAAACATATGTTTTTTAAAAATATATATATTTATGTATAAATATGCAGCAGCAAATAAGTTCATACACTGCTAGGCTAATTGTAAAGCAACATAGAAAAATACACCACCATATGTATTAATGTTTTAGTCCAAATGACATATGTTTTACCTTTTTGGCCTTTTTAGTGGTCTATTTTAGGGTTGGAGGGTTGAATTGACTAAAACAGATCAAGAAAAGCTTTTTAAAAGTAAAAAAAATCCATTATTTGACCAAATTCGGCCTGGGTCCTGCCACAGATTTGCAAATTTGCCATAAAAATGTCAAAATTCATGCCGGGTTCTTAACAACAGAAATTCTGCAGACTTTGAAGGTCTGCGGCAGACTTTTGCAAAAACCAGACCAGACTTTGAGGTTGCCAGGGAAGAATTTGGCAATGTAGTTTAAAAACATGGATTTTAATTTTGTGTTCTTTTATGTTTTTATAAAAAGGTCAAGGTTTTGTTATTGAAGAAGGGGACAAGCCTCACTTGTACAATGTGCCTCGTGAAGAAGAGAAAGTAACTAGAATATGACAGACAAGACAACAAATCCCAAATGACTTATAAAGTAGCCATTATCCAGTCTTTGGTTTTATTAACATAAAAATACTGGAATAATCTAAGACTTGAACCACATGTTTTGAAAAATGTATGGAAATTTGCTTCGAGGAGTTAGTTTTCTGTCTTAAATGAGATTTATATCAGACTTGTACTCGTGAGTCAAAACAAATGAGTTACGTAAAATTAAACCAGCAACAATGGAGATAAGATTAATCACACATTTTGATTGCTTTTAAAAGAATATTGATGAATTGAAGAAACTTATTCAACCAAATCACATTAGTTTGTGAGATTTTACATCTCTTGCACCTGCTACACTGTTAGGGATCACATTAGATTCTCTACATTAGGACTATGTGTCATATCCCTGCCATAGTATGATACCTGTGCTCTGAGAAAATCATCTTAAAATGGCTTCACGATTTTCTCAAGGTTAATACGGTAGGCAAGCAGGGAAGGGTTTCCATAACAGCGATTAACTTATACTAAACAGCGATTATTAGGAGACAGCGGTCATGGAAATGAAGTGATCCATTAACTTTAGCAACGATCTGATTTAAGATTAATTAATTACAAATTCAAACATAGAGAGGTGCGATGTATTTGGGTCAAGGAGACACGACCTCTCATAAGGAGGCGGCCATCCAAGGGTTGCATATCTTAAAAAAAACGATGGGATATAAGTGGAGAAGGCCATGGTGGGGAGAAAAAAAACATGACACACGGTTCAAGGAAGTATCTGATAAGAAGAACTCAGATCAAGTTATACAGTCTTGTGCATTATACCAGTAATTTGGTATGAATGATTAATATTTAATGCAACCTATCTTTCTATATAAATAAACATTGATTCCTAAGCACTTAATATTCTCAATCTGATCATATGCATCAATAAATATTGTTTACAATAAGATTGATATTTATACTATATTTCTGCGCAAATGTATATACATGTATTTATACCATAATCAATTAAATGTATAGTTGGAGGAAGTAAGTCAGGGAGATGTGGTTTACTGGCTCCCTTGAACTAATTACACCATCCCAAGGGATGGAACTGGTCATAGTTCGACGTTCATGCCTCTTGTGGGCCAAGAGGCAAGTTGATTACCCTGGGGATGGAACTGGTCATAGTTGCATGTTTCAGCCTCTTGTGGGCCGAGAGACGAGTCGATTACTTGTCATGTCCCCTCCTTAGGCAGGACCTATTTTATTTTGCAATTAACTCTTATGGTCCCCCGGGAATTAATTGTCACACAAGGGGGCTCAATCATGGGGGTGCGCTAGTGCACCACCTTGCCTTATTTAGAACCTATCTTTATGATTTGAATTTGGGTTCCCATTTTTGGGACCACCACCTTTGAGATTGAGGACTCAAAATTGCATATTTAAGTAAGTCATTTGGTTGCTCATAATCATCATTCACAGCATATCATTTCTTGTGTCTACAATTCTGATTGAGGAATTAGTCATTGGAGATCACATCAGCACTACATTGGAGATCGATATCATTGGCAAGATTCATCCTTATCACTGCCATCCTAACCAGAATCCTCGACTTCATATCGATACTTGTAGCAGAGGTTGGGGCATTGATGAAGCAGAGTGACCACATCATCTGAGCTTGACAACGGTGATATCAATTGGAGGCTATGGCGATAGTCATTCTCAACAATATTTGAATCGCTGGTGGTAAATTAGGAGGCAAAATACAGAGTTCAACAACAATCCATCATTTCATGAACAACATATAATGCCGAGAGATCACAGACTTCAGAACATATAACAGTGCAGATTGCAGAACATTCCTAGCACACATTCGATAGCCATACATTCTTGATCACATATCAAGACATATTGCTATTCCATTCCATACATCGACATTGCATTCCTCATCCATCGAAAGCATTACCCTGTTTGAATCACAGTTTACATTTGCACATATTGGATTGCATATCTACATATTGCTGTCACATACAGTAATCAGCGGATCACACAACTATGGATTGCACATCCTCACACATAGATGGCACCCTTGGCGGTTACAACAAACATCATTCGTTCTGTCGTCTACAGTGACTGAGACATCAAATGTTGATTATCATCACTGAACTCATATTGACATCAACCTATGACAGTGACTTCCATCATTGGGCACATCATTGGATCAACACACAACGATATACATTATACCATTCTTATAGCCTAATTGCGGACATGGCTTCAGCAGTTCCGACAATGCACAATCTGCACATACTCGGACTCATATACAGATCGACAGTATCAGAATATAGTTGCTGTAATATCATTATATTACAGGCATCTGATTGCATATTCAGTTTGTATATCGATTGTATGCTCACCTTCAACACAGATACTCATTGTTGGAAGACCTATTACTTGTTTCATCGTCATCTCTGATTGTACATTGCTTTGATAATAATTGTTGATCTTTGATTTCTACCTTCAATTCTGTATTATGTCTGTGTCTTTGTACTTGGGACATTTCATTACCCAAGGGATGGAACTGGTCATAGTTGGATGTTCCTGCTGCTTGTGGGTTTTGTATGACTGCATGCTGTTGGGTGTATTTGGGCTGGACAGTGTACTGCCGCCCTTTCGAGTTTCCTACCAAAAATATGTTATGATTGGTTATGAGATAGCTAGCTAGTCTTAATACTTATCATAATCTACTTATTCACTAACTGATTTATTTATTTATTATTTCTCAAAACTGTCAAGGAGTAATTAAGTTCACTGTACTATGTTATTGTTGGAATTGTTCTTTTTGTGTACCAAGAAGTAAACTCCAATTTGGGGACATTACACTATATTTTTCTCCCTGATCCACCTCATTGGGGTGCCTACTTATTACACATGCGTCACATGTTTGTAGAATCTTATATTCTAAATTTTGATGACAATTCCATGGAGTCTCAAGGACAAGGGGAACAAGGGCCAAGATTTAGGGATGGTGGGGGGATGACAGTGCAAATAGATATTATATTTGAAAAATAAGCTATAAAACATTGTATAAGGAATGGCAAATGAAACTTTGAAACACTTAGCACATTATATTGAACAATTAAAATGCTGAATATCAAGATATTTGTATAATAGTCAATCAAAATGATGATTATTTATAAAATTTAGATACAATTGACCAACGGCCCAATGTCTCTTGTCATCTTCAAAGTCTGCGCCGAAATCCTTGTCATTTGAGTTGTTGGACTTCTCGAGTTCAAGCTTTTCTAAACTAAGATTGACCGACTTTGTTTGTGTGGGATCATCATTAACCTACGCTAGCTTCCTTGGTGCTACACCCCATTGGTAGTTGGACTTGACTTGTACATCAGCATGTTGTGGTCAATATGACACTATTTACAACTGCAAACTTCTCCACCTCCTAGAAGTAAGCCTGTTTCTGTTAATAGAGTGGATGAAGCTATAAGTAGAACAGATCCTCTCAACAACAAAAGAACTAGAAATCTAATGTTTTGAATTGTAGACTGTTGTACAGAATTTTGAGTTGTGATTTTGAGCCTTCAAGGGATATGCCATATTTAATTATTGATTCACGAAATCGATTATCAAGATAGATTTATGTATTCTCTATATTCATTCATTATGTTTAATGCATTGTTTCTGTTTATTTTGTGCATATATGTACTTTGTTTTCTTTGCCGAGTTTTTTTATTGAGTGTGACTGGAACTTTTTATTTTGGCCAAGTCTAAGTTTTTGATTATGCATTTGACAAGCTTTGTTTTGGAATCATCTTCTGCCTTCCTGCTGCTTCCATTTGCTTGTGAGCTATTTCTAACCTGCATCCAATACTACTTAACAAAAAGAATATTCATGGGGGGGGGGGGGGGGNTTCATGGGGGGGGGGGGGAGGTCCTGCACCCCATCCTTTTTGCTTGACATTATGTTCACCCTGGCAGAACTAATTTGTAGCCAACTGGGCTACTAGAAATTGTGAATATAGACTACCCTGTTGAGGTCTGTGTGGCATGCGTGAAACCTTAGTAGAGCTCAAACAATTGAAGGCACATTCATTTTTGCTTTTTGTATGTCAGATGCTAATTGTTATGTTATTTTAATGCTAAGAATAATCCATCAATAAAAAGTAATAATGGAGGTAATAGTCACATCATTGAGTCAATTTCTTCTGGATTGCACTTGTGGATGAATCTCTAAGTGATCTTTTCTCCATGAGCATTGATTACGAGCTCATTTTTGAAATCTTGTTATTGTGATGTATAATATCATTATAGATAGGCCAATGAATGGTTGTCACATCTGGGTTATTTGCTATCACCAAATGCACATCTTAGGATGCTCTTCAATAGGTCATGTTTGGAAGACAATTTTGCGCTTATGATGTGATACACATGAGAAATTTCATACATGTAAATATATCTCAATGAAGAATATAGATAGATTTCATAAATTATAGTTGTTACCTAGGATTGTATATTTCTAGGAATTTAATTTCCAATATGGTTTTATCTCATACAAATGGGTGGCAGTTAACTTATCTGTTGATATTTTAAAAATAATACCCTTTTCTGTGTACATCTTAGTACATGGACGTTTAATATTTCTTTCTTATAAGAGATCCTCAAAATTTAGTGTCATGATTTTTCCAGGTACTGAAGATAACTTGGAGGATGTCAGCGTGGTATTCCATTTGAAAAACCCACTATCTATTTTATCTTCAGCTTTCTTCTAAAGCTGTGCAAATAAATGAATAATATTTCTCCTATCTTTATCATTGTAGTTGATCTAGATATTTGGTGTTTTGGATTGGCAAGTTGATTAAGCTTGATTTTTCTTGTTATAGTGCCCATCAACTTCTCAACAGGAGGCTTGCGACTTTGTCATGACAGATCCCATGGCTCAATTATGCCTTCGAATTGTTCAATGGCTAGAAGGTCTTGCATACAAAGCAGTTGACTTGGACAAAAAGGTGTTCATCAGTTTCCCTTATTTAGGTTTTTTAACTTCTGTTTGGCCCGTAATACAACATGGGCTCTTAAATAAAATATTTCACGAGGGCAGATTTTGATAGGAATTTAAATTTTGGATCTACTGGAAGGGATATAAAATTTGTGTAAATTTTTACGTCTGATATTTCTGAAGAAATTTCAGCAATAAATTTGTAATAATTGCATTGTTCCATCTTAAAATGCTTCGTTGAATAGTTCCCCTTAGAAAGGTTAGGTAGAAACTACATTCTAGACTATTACAACATGTATGTCCATAACATTTTATATGTAGGTTACATTTATTTGTGCATCTCTTGGGAAAGAAATATGGAAAGAGATCTTAGAAGTAATTTTCTAGCTTAGGTGGAAGTCTGTTTCCTTGGCTATCAAGATTGTATTGCTTTCTGGCTTTCTTGGAGTTGCAATTTTATAGTTGTTGATATCACTGTCTTAATTTTTTTTCGATATCTTGATTTTAGTCCTTATTCTGCTCAGTCTTGTGCATTAGAGTTGTAATATGTTAAGGCTCCTGAAAATTCTTACCTCCACTGGAATAGTAATGTGTAACACACTGGATTTAAAAATCGAATTTCAATTAATGCAAAATTTTGATTAGGAAAATAGTTCAAAATCTATGTTTTATCAAAATAATATAGAACATTTGCATAGGTTTTCCTGTGTTCAACTAGCATCTGCAAGTACCTTTTCTCTTCCTAAGGAGAGCAGATAGACGTTAGGCTATAATAGAAACCTGTCTTTTCTGACATCTTGTTGTAATAGAACCACAATAGAGTATAACATCACTAAAGGATCTGCAGAAATTTCTGGTAAGGCATAGACAGTCAGGGTTGAAGCTCAAAATCACATTGTTTGAAATAAAGGAATGTCTGCTTTTATTTATTATGGCCATGGTATAATGCTAGCCGATTTCCACAGAGTGCTAATGGTATTTTATGGATTAACTGATTAATTCCTTCAATTAAACTTGAAGCATACTTAAAGATGGTGAAGAATAAAGCTGTAACATTTTTCTAGTATCAGTTGACGTCATTAAGAGATTGACTGTTTTAGCAAAGGGCCTGCTTACATAACTTAAATTCTAATAAGATAGCTTAAATGATGTCAAATGCACTGACCTTGAATGCTATCATGCCACAAACCGTGCAACCAAAACTAATGGCATGTTCCAAGTTTTCAATGACAATGAAAAAAATTCGCACCTTTATCAGCATACCCTTAACGAGCAATTTATCTCTCAACATAATTAAAATTATTCATTAATTTGAACGTTTAGACTTCTTTCTTTGCTTGACAAATGATTTGGTTAATATGCTTTCACTGAATGTTTAGATTACAAAATACAACTTTTAATTTCCATCTTGAGTTTACTCTCCAATTAAGTGATGATGTATGCGGAATGCACTTTCAATTACCACAATTTATAGAAGTAGGTTATTTTAGCTGTACGCTATTTTCTTTTTGAATTACAATCTGCACCATCATGCATGCTGAGCTGGATACTGTTGCATATTCAATTTGTGTAGATAATGATGTTGTAGCTTGCCTTTTGCTGCTCTATGGAACACTTCATAATCCCAAGTTGAATATATGAATGTATTGTTATTGACTTAGGATAGAATTAGCCCATCCTAGAACATGACTACTTTTATGATGATTTTTTGAATTCCCTGTCTTAGTACTTAATTTCACATTGAACAGTCTTATGGGTAAACTGCATCTAGAGTAATACAGAAAAGAGGTTAAGAGAATGCAAAGAAATGAAACTAGTACTTGTGACGATGGTTTGCGAATTTGGCGGGATCTCTCTGAACTCCCAAGAAAATTTGCAGGGTAAGTTACTTGGGAGCAAATCATGAACCAAGCCTTCTAGGCAAACTTATGAGTTACTTGGTGAGACTTACCTTCAAACTTAATGAGACTCACGAGTATCTCAGAAAGCTCAGCTGGTTAAAAAAAACTTTCCAGTAGTCCTTAAAGTTCTGATTTTCGTCAGGTTTTTTGTCATGTTTATCATCAGTGTTTGTTATCTAAGTGGATTGAATTGCTTGATGAATGATTGTGAGTGCAATTTGAAGGATTTATTGACGATTGGAGTATATTTGTCTGGGTATTTCTTTTGTTCTCTATTGTTTCTTTCCTTTCTTTTTTGATATTTACAATTCAAAACAGTGAAAGCCCTGGTGTATCTGTTTTGTTTTACTTCTCTATATTTTCTTTTCTTTTTTTCTTCAAATTCCAAATTCAGATGAAAGAAAACCATGTTGTTATGCTGCTGAGTTTTGTTCATAAAGGCCACAATCCATAGTGTGCAATGCAAGGTAACTACAGAACAGAACTTGCATGCAAGCATTATACCGGGTGTGATCAAAGACACAAGGGCTTGCAATTGTTTTGGGCTTAATATAAGAGGAAGCATCAATCATTTGGAATGCCACCTTCTTTGGATTGCTGATTGGGATGTCCAGTTTTGTGTAGCCAGGGGGAGGAAGAAGTGAAAATAGAAATGAATCACCTAATAGGTACGAGGAAAAGAAAGATGAAAGAAAGAGGAAAAGGGAAGTGGTTGTGTTGGTGATGAATTCCATGGCCGCCCCTCTATCATCTATAGATTTAAGATTATCATGCTAGCTCACAGATTCAGCATTCCTCCATTGAGGAGATTTATAGCAATCTAAATTCCATGTCTAATTTCTTTGTTCCTCTTAAGTTCTGGGCACACAACCTTCTGTTGTAGGTATGCTTGGAACCAAGAAAAACACCATGAAACGAGAATGTCAGCTGCAAAGTTTACCATTTGATGTGGCAAACATCCCATATTGGGTTGTGTTTTTAACTGTGTAAGATTTGGCTATGGAGGTAGCCACCCAAGATTTAGAGGCCAATGGAAAGCACAATAATAAGAGAGAAATAATACGACAAGAATAAACTATATTCTCACAAAAAATGCAATAGGATCGAATAGTTGGAATTAACTGAATCACTTCATTGCATCAATTGGAATGATATTACAAAGGAGATCCCTTGGTTAAATAAGTCAAGTTGAGGCTTAGGAAGGCATAAGACTGTGACAAGTGTTGTAATCTTATGACATGATACATAAAGTGATAACTTATCACCTACCTAAGGTGGAAAAGTGAAAGTGTCACATGTCCACTAAAGGTGGACCACCCTCCAAAGTGGAAAGATGTTTGTGCCACACATCCACTAAAGGTGGATCACCTTCCAAGGTGGAAAGGTGTTTGTGCAACACATTCACACCAGGTGGAAAAGTGATAAAGCGGTAAGTCTACCAAAGGTGGAAGTTTTTGTGATAACACCACTGAAAGTGGGAATATTCCTATGTGGTGCCTAAGTAAACTTAAGCAACTTGTGTGTTTACAACCTAGGAGAATGACTTTCTAGGTGCAAAAACTAAACACACCAACAAAATGCATAAGTGGTTGTTATGGTGGGGTTTGACGCACCAATTTCGCATGATTTCAGTGACCCATTTTTAGAGTAAGCTGTCGCAAATACATCACCGGTAGAAGATTAGAAGATAATATATCAGAAAATGCGCTCCAACATTTTATTAAATGGGGTAGACACATGGAAGGATCTGAGGTTTATAAACTTTTAGTTGCTTCTAGTTGCACATTGGTCTTCTTTAAGTCCATAGATGCTTTGCAAAAAGTCAAGAATGCTAAGGCTTTTTGCAATTTTTTGCTCATGATAGCTTTTATGTTCTATTTTTAAAAATATCTATCAATATTAATAATTTTTCTTTTTATTATTTTAACATTTATTAATGTCATAATATTTTAATATTATTTAAAGATTAGTATTTTATATCTTACATTTAACATAACATAAATAAAAATATAGATTTGTATTACTTAATAGTTAATTCGAATAGATACCAAACTTGTGATATAGCTTATGTTTTATCTTTAATAAGTTTATCAAGGTTTATAAATGTGATATCTTGTTATATAAAGTTCAAATCTATTTAGTGATGCTCATCTATTTTTACAATTATGTGGATTATTATTATTATTATTTGATCGGTAAATGACAACCTTTTAAGCTGTCAAATACTCTTCAAATTCAAATCCGTGAGCTCAATGGCCCAGCGTAGGCACAAAGCCTGCGAGCACAATGGCCCGACAGGATTTGAACTTTGGTGGCAGCCTCACCAGCTAAGTGTTTCAACTGCTGCTCTAAATGGGTTACCCAAATTCTGTGGATTTATTAGTTATTACTTATTTTTTAAATATAAAAATTATAAATTTATATTAGTTAAATTTAATCAAGTTATTTTTTCCAAATTTCATTTGTGCCAAACTTAATCCAAATTTTATCTTTTGCTGAGCTTGAACATGAACAAAAATCTTGTGACATAGCTTCAAAAATCTTGTGACATAGCTTGGGTGCATTAATTTGCTGAGAGAGCACATGAAAGAAAAGAAGCTTTTATTATCAAGAGTGACATTATTTGCCACATCTTTATTATCACTTTGTAAAACAGTGTAAGAGTTCTACCTTTTCTAAAGCAGATGTTTATGAGCATTGTGTGGTTGGACTCTTCATGTTTCAAAAGGTCAAAAGAGAAGAAGCTAAGATAAATTTTTTTTCTGACACGTTAGCCAAGAGTGCATATTAGATACTCAAGATAAGTGGCAGCCTTTGGTCAAGGTTTTACATTTGGTCAATGTGGATAAGATGCTGATGGGTTATATCTACAAGGGCACAGATAGGTGGAGGCCATATTCTATATAGTGGTGGTAGCATGAGGATACATGAAATCATTTGGCACATTGTTGATTGTAGACGGGCCAACCAACTTTAACACCCAATACATGCCATGAGATATTGGTTAAGTCTTAAGGTTTTTGTGTCTCCTATGTTTAACCATAGTTCAAAAAATCACGACTTGACAAAACTCAACAGACCATATTTTGACTCAAACTTAGTGAATCAACAAAAACTCAACAACTTAAAATAGTACTTGAATGGCTTAAAATAACTTATTTTTTATGCAAAACATAGTCATATGACTTATCAAATAAGTTTGCAAAATGTCGGGGACGTGTTTTCTATTAGGTTTGAATCCATAAGAGCAAAACATTGCATCAAGACTCAATATGCAAAAATAGCAATTGATAAATATGATATGTATTATGATGTTTGAAAATCATCATAAAATAACATATCGATACAAGTTACAACAGTTTTAGTTTCTTCTTCCTATGCATCCAAGTGAGAGTTTGGGTGCTACTTGAAATTAATTGTGGCACTTCCTTTGCGCTTGAATGTTGCAAGTCCACCCTTGAACTAGAAGGCAATAACACCTTTGGCTCAACATCATCATCTCTCTAATATCATTTAATCCAATAGATGTTGCTTTTGCTACACCTTTTGCTTCCCTCCAAAAATCAGCAATCGTATTTTCATTAAACAATGGGGGTGTCCTCATTCCATGCGGTTCAATCGCTATTTGAATTAGTCTCATTCTAGCCAATTGGCTCTTGAGTAACATTACCCATCATTTTTGCATATAAGTGAAAATTGTAATGCATGAGTCCAACCCTACAAGGTTATTGAGGCACCTTTCTATTAATTTTTTATACCTCACATCTAAAAGTGTTACAAGGTCGAGACAATTTTTGGAGTGCTAGCTTTTGATGGATTGGGGTATTTATGCTCCAATCGCCCCATTGAGCAGTCACAAAGAAGACACTATGATTTTTTGTCAGGATGGAAAGAGCCTGCTAACTTGTAATTCTACAACTATCCAATAATTAGGTTCTTCATCTCAACCTTCGAGGAGAAAAAGTTGGGCTTGATGTCGTACTTTGTTTCATGAATGGGCTACTGGAATTGCTTGTACTGCCTTTGATTAAATCATTAATGAACTCCCAAATGGGTTCAAAACTTCTCTTCCCGCCCTATAATAGTTTGGGATGTTCTTGTGATTTTTGATGGCTTCATAAATGTAAACCATTCGGTTTTTCTCATCTACCACACACAAAACCTTGGCTAGAGGCTCCAACACGTACAAACAAATTTAAAGTTGCAATGAAGATTGAACACTATCTTGTACAGTCGTGTCTCACAGTTTATGTATTAATATTAAATGGTATGGGCTGGGAAAGACAATCAATAACAGTGGCATTGTCTTCTCACAGCAGCATACTAACAATCAGTATTATCATATATATAATATATATATATATATATAATCAGTAAGAATATATATATATATATACAGCATCATACATTTATCATTGTAAGATTTTCTCTATTACGATCCTAAAATTAACAATTTTAAAATACAAAAAGTGAAATTAAATGATATAATTTAAAATTTATTTGAAGTTTAAAGTTATATTGATGATCTCTGCAGCTCTCTTTGTAAAGACATCATAAAAAATTGTCTTTGTGACCATCTCTCCATCAATCCTCTTTGATTAAGATGAATTCAATCATGCTTGGGTTAGAAGTATTTGCTTCGAAGTTGTTAGTAAACTACAAATGCCTTGCAAGGTGGGGATGTTAGGTTCAAATTGTGTTGCGGGTTCACAAAAGCTCTTTTCCCTTGGTGTGATAGCTACTCAAACAAAGAACCCTAATGCAATTAGAGATTTATTTGATGATATTCTTGGTGTCTTTCACTACATCTCTTACTCAAATAAGTTTGTTAATGTTCTCCAATAGAAGGACAAGGCAACGAGCAAGATAGAGGTTCCGAAAAAAGTGTTGGGTGCCTCACTTGATATCTCGGGTAACTTATATTATTGAATCAATGTTGAAGATGATTGATTAATTCCCATGTTTGGGCCTTTGGCTCTACTTCATGTTTAATTTTTAATATTCACATGGAATCAAAGCTCCAGAAACGTAGCTAGTTATTCTCACAACAAAGAATTCTAAGCAAAATATATATAGAATATACAATAAAAAACTATTCCCAAGTATTATGCACAACCATTGATATAAGAACAAACACAACATAGAGACTTCCTCATTGATGTTCTTTATAACAAAAATAGTGTCCAAAATTCTAAACTTTTAGTAGCATATGATGCTTCATAGAATTGTGAATAAAATACTTTGATTTATTTTTTATTTATTTTAACTTTGATTAGATCAACCCAATTTGTACTTAAGTGAACGAGGATGTAACTTGTAGGTATAATTGTGTATGGGATTTCTTGGGGTTAGGATGGCTATTGAAACAAGAATGCCATGTTGAAGAATATGGTATGGGGATATTTCGGAATAGAAAAATAAAAAAACAAAGATGTAAATTTATGAATTTTTAATGTTATATGAAGATTGTAAGATTATTTGCATAAGCTAGTACCATGGAGCACCACCCTTTCCTATTTCAATCAATTAGACAAAAGTTTTGCAGCCACATGCCTCTTGGGCTTTCTTTATCTTTTATCTTTTTGCTAGTACTACTTAGGATTTCACAAGAAATCTTTCTAGTACAAAAAGGCTTGTAAAATTCATGCAAAAATTAGAAAATTTGATGCCTCTTAGTGTTTTCTTTGGTTCTTTCACTCTTGTCACCCAATTATTAGCATTTTGAGGAAAAACCAATATAATTATTATGACTTTGTTGGAAACTTCTATGCCATTTTTGTCAAATTTTGGGGCATATTTGTGGGACGAGTTCATAGATTCTTGGAAATGCCAATGGAACACTTGTAGTGATGCATATCCTATATGGGAGATGAATAGTAGGGGTCAGGGTGTGAGTCTTTGGTTAACTAGTGGTTAGGGTTAGAGTGTCTAGGTAATTATGGGTCACAAATCTCTAAAAGAAAAAAAACTAACAACAAACACTTCCCTACAAACATATCCTGCAAGTTATAGCTAGCTTGATAATCATAGAAATTATAATCTGCTAGGCTTCAGAATGATGTGGGAGATAACTTTAGAAATGATTTTGCTAACCCTGTGGGTTGGTTATGGGCACAAAAATATCTGTATCATTGGAATGTGATGGGCTGCATTTGGTGTCAAAGTTTGATTCGTTGGATTGGCATTTGGAAGAGAAATATAAGATTTGTAATACATGACTGCCAATTTTCAATAGTAAAATATCACCATTAGAAGAACAGATGACAAAAAAAATGTAGCACATAAATTAAACTTAAATAAGGGATGGAAAAAATAATGATTCTAGAACTAAACTTGGCCATCCAATAGTTGAAAGTGCAAGAATGACACAAGGTTTGGAAAAGTTTGAACTTTGAAGACCTGAAAAAATAAGGGTGGCATGCCTATATAAAAACTGAGCGAGAGATTGCAAAGTTCATTAAGGTAGTTGAGTAACTGTAAAGAGTGACACTTCAGCGGGATTAAAGGAAATTGTAGGGAAGGGTAGCATCACTTTCTCATCATCTTCATATATATGTTGGAACAATGGAGCTTATTGTTCCCATTGTACGTTTAGCTCGTGATGTGCATATGTTTTTTGGGTCCATGTCTTCTTTTGTAGTCTAGACGGCTACTTGATAGGTATTGGAAAGGATGCTGGCCAAGTGCAGAGAAGTTATAGATTAGAGAGTAATCTTGGTGTAATATTTCTTCAGATTTATGCATGGTCAATTAATAAACAATTTGAAGAAATGATAATACAAGATATAATGCACTGAAATCCTCCTTTTTTATTTTTGAGATTTTTGATGGTTATGTTAAGGTTGTAAATAAAGTGTTGTGGTCAACTGTAATACGGTAATACCTGGAATGTTCTTTCCTATATATATTACTTGGGTCATATATGTAGGGTTTCTCATTAGTGTCTTATCTCAGTGGACGCTAGAGACCATGCTTATTGCATAGAAAAAATACTAAAAACATTCTCCTTAATTTAATTTTGTGCGCTGCTCTTGATTGTGTAAGGTTGCCTTTCTATTGCATAGCAGATTATTTGCGCATACGTAATGTTTATAATGTTCTATATTACAGTATCAAAAAGTAATCTTGGCATTTCTACAAGTTTGGTGTTATAACATATCTGTTAAAAAAGTCCATTTTCAACACCAATGAAGGGCGGCATATAAGTTGGCTCATAATGCCTTCATTGGATATTTTTAATACTTTCTGTTGATGTAGACATCTTTCAGAAACGGGGAGGTTTGATGATAAATATAGTTATTTCTTATCCATTAAAAAAAACTATATCCGTCTAACCATTTGCAACAGATGTAGTGGTCATCTTAATATTTTTTATTCATCTGTGTCCTGTACGCCTATCAATGGGTTAAAAAGTAAAATGGCTCCTCTATTGTGCTAACTAATTTGTATTATATTGCCTTTTTGTGAATAATTACTCTTCTCTAAATTTATGTCTTAGTCAAGTGGTTTAAAAATCTGTAGCCGGTTGTATGATATGAAAAGAACATAACTAAAGCTTTGCTATGAATGTAAACTTGCACCATATCAAAATGTGATTTTCCACATTATTCATATGAATCTAGTTCTTCTAATTTATTAGTGCAATCCTTTAAGGTCATGTCTGTCTTTGCTGTTCTGCTTGTAAAATCTTCTACAATTTCTTAGTCTTGTCTGTCATTTAGAATTTTCTCTGATTATTTTATCTTTGTGTCTCTGAGCAGGGTTAGGTTAGTCGAATGTTAAAACTTAAAAGTCTGATTTAATCATTTATACCACTTTTCTAATTGTTACATGTGATTTTCTGTAGTTCTCATATGAATTCAATTATTGTATTTTTTTAGTGAAGGCTTTTCAGTTCATGACTGTCTAGGCTGTTCTGCTTGTACAATGCTCTCCAATTTCTTAGTCTAGTCCGTCATTTAAAAATTTCTCTGATTTATTTATCTTTGTGTCTCTGATCAGGGTGTGGAATGGTGAAAGCTACTTTTCAAACTGTTTGTGAACAATGCATTTTTTTTAACAAATTTAATATAAATTTTTCTGCTTATCTCAACAAAAACGTAAATATAAATGTCTGTATGGCTCTAAAGAAGCAGTAATATGTTTTGCTTGCATCACATATGGTTTCTTGAAACTGACCATTATAGTTTGCAGATAAAAGGATGGTATGCTGGTTCTTATCTTCACAAGTCAGGCGTCTGGCATCAAACACAACGATTGTTAAGGAAAAAGGCTGGTAATGCAACAATAGTTCATCATCTAGATTTTGATGCAACAACACGTGAGAAAACCAGACTCCATCCAGAAGATCAGGTTTTACGTTATTTTATTCCTTTTGCTGTCAGATTCTGTTATGCTATTCATTGAGCTTTCTATTTTAATTTAAAAAATGTTGTTTGTTATTGGCAAGGGTTTACACTTTAACTTGATTGGAATTCTCTTTATATGCACAGCATTAATGTTTAATGCTAGATATAATCCCTTTGTGTTACCCATTGCATATTTGTTGCTAGGTTGATTGGATATTTTAAATTTATTTATGTGATTGAATTTTTGTAGCCATATACATTTGCAAAGTTTATTGTTAGACAACATACAGTTCGCATCCAACTGATGAATGGAAATGGGCTGAAGGGAAAAATTCTCTAACTGATACTTATTTTAGTGGTCTCTTTGAAAGCCATTTAAAAACTATTGATCTCATGGACGATTATAAGAATCTGGTTGGAAAGTTTTTCAAGGATAACTTATAAGATATTTGTTCTTATGGTATATCATGCCTTTTTGACTTGCAGAATGACTTCATGATGTTTTAGAAGGTCAACTTGAAGTGGTTTACTTATTTTACATCATACTATGCATTCATTGGTTGAAAATGGCATTACATTTGGGATTTTCAAGTTTATTTTCTATGTTTAACAATTTGAAGTGTTGCCAATGTTACCGCTAGTTTTGTGTGAAATTTAGGTTATGTTTACCAGGGCTTAGATTGCTGATTTGTGTTGACATTTCTACTTATAATGCGTAAATAAAGGTGTACAAATGTAAAATGATAAGCTTCTATAGATATTAGTATTGAATATCAGATATGCTATTGCTGTAAGTGAATATATATTAATGTAAGACACTTTGATACTTATAAATTTCTGTACTTCGGTGTCTTCAAGTGATCAAACGATATTGATTTTATATTATATTGGGCAGTCATGACTTGATGAATCGTGACTCATTAATGAGTCACGACCCATCAAGTCGTGACTGTCCAATGTTCACATCGTTTCACTTAACACACCGATAACTATCGGTTGACATAAACAATGTTTTGGTGTTTGGTAATAGTTGATAACTATCGACTTGGTATCACCGATAACTATTGGTTAAGGTAGTCGATATTTATAAACCGATACTCATCGGTATTTGATAAATCATAAATATATTCAATAATATAGAAGTATATATTAATGTGTATGTAATAGTAATTACATATACATTAAATATATATTGATAGATCATTTCAAATATAATAAATATATATATGTATATATTAATGTGTATTTAATAGCAATTACATATACATTAATATGTACATATTGATAGATCAATTCAATTATATAATAAATATATATGTATATATTAATGTGTATGTAATAGCAATTTCATATACATTAATATGTACATATATGTATTCTTTATATATTCAAGTTAATTATCTGAACGATGCTATCAATTTCCAACATTCCCTCTTAGCTAGGGAAGATAATTTGCCATATACCACTTTAACTTGTGATACCTGATTTTACATATTACCTTAGATCGTAATACGAGGAATCACCTTAGATCGTGATACCTAGTTTTCACATCACCTTAGATTGTGATATGAGGAATCACCTTAGAATGTGATACCTGATTTTCATATCACCTCAAATCGTGATACAAGGATATAGTAATTAGAGAACATTACATTCCCCTTACTTATAACCCTATTATGGTATGTGCACTGACATATCAAAAGTCTACCATAACGAATCTCCATTACAAGATCGTCACCTTGTAACATCAAATACAAGTGTTCATTGTCTAAGAAGTCGTCACCTCTCAGAAATGTACACAGGATGGATGAGCCCATAAGAAGTTTACACATTAAACATCTTTATTATACTAATACAAATCAAAAATTACATTTGAACCATACCAAGATTTTTCCTGAAGTGATCAACTTTCACCTTGGGAAGTGCTTTGGTAAGAATATCTGCAGTTTGATCTCTTGTACTAATATATTTCAATTGTATCACTTTCCTTTCAACCATATCTCAGACATAGTGATAAGGAATCTCAACATGCTTGGATCTGTCATGAAACACTGGATTCACTGATAGCTTGATACAACTCTGGTTATCACAATGGATAGTAGTTGGTCTTAACGATTTACCAAATAACCCAACAATTAGTTTTCTGAGCCATACTGCTTCTCTAGTAGCCATCGAAGATGCAATGTATTCGGCCTCTGTAGAACTTTGAGCCACTGAAGATTGTTTTCTGCTAATCCATGATACCATAGCTGATCCCTAACTGAAACAACATCTTGAGGTGCTTTTTCGATCGGTCACACTTCCAGCCCAATCTGAGTCAGTGAATCCATGAAGGTCCAAGTCTGTCTTTTCATATTTAAGTCCATAGTTTAGAGTACCCTGAAAATATCTCATTATGTGTTTTGCAGCAATGAGATTAATCTCCTTAGGTTCACACATGAACTGACTTAAGGCATTTACTGCAAAGCACATATCTAGTCTGGTATTTACCAAGTCCATCAGGGAACCTATTATCTGCCTGTATAGAGTAGGATCTGCTAGTGGATATTCTGCTGCTGCTTCTTTTAGCTTATGAAAATTAGTTTCCATGGCTGATGACATTGGTCTACAGTTTAACATATCAAATCTCTTCAATATGTCAAGAGTATATTTTCCTTGATTCAGAATGATACTATTTGATTTCTGCCAGACTTCTAAGCCAAGAAAGTAGTGTCATAGACCTAAGTCTTTCATATCAAATTCTTTGGCTAAATCCTTCTTGCATTGGTGAATGAGGTGATCCTCTCTTGTAATCAATAAATCATCAACATATAGAATTAATATTAACATATCACCTTTGCTTTGTTTGAAGTAGAGATTTGGGTCAACATCATTTTTGGAAAATCCTAACTTCATAAGATAATTATCAATCCTCTCATACTAGGCTTTGGGAGCCTGTTTAAGTCCATATAAAGCTTTCTTTAGTTTGCAGACATGAGTTTTGGAATTGTGAATCTCAAACCCTTTAGGTTGCTCTAGGTATACTTCTTCTTCAATGGTTCCATTCAAGAAGGCAGTCTTTACATCCATCTGATACCCCTTCAGATACCCCTGTGCACATAACAGATCTGTGCGTGAACCATTTAGGTGGGCGGGTTTGCGATTGTGATGTGAAGCAATATGTTGTTTGTGAGCACCCGCAACTGGGACCCAATGTTACCGTTTGTTGCCGTTCACTTATTTGTAGCACCCCTGTGTCTACGGATGTTTTTGTTGTTTTGCTGTTAGATTGGCTTGATACAATTCGTGTCCTCGTTGTGGAAGAAGAGTTACTTGGCGTGAGGCTTGTTCTTATTATGGGTCTTGTTGCCCGTGTCTGTAGACATTGTAGATTTGCTGCTGGGTTGGCCTGATATGGCTCGTATCCCTGCTATGGAAGAAGATTTTCATGACATGAGGCTTGTTCATGTGGTAGATCTTGTTGCTTGTGCTATTCTATTGTATTTGCAGCTTAGTCAAAAGATGCCACAGTCGGTGTTTGGGGATGAAAGTTCTATTCTATTCTCATCTTTGGATGCCACAGTCGGTGTTTGGAGATGAAAGTTCTTTTTGGACCCATCGCGTGCAGCCGGATTTTAGGTGTGGTATTGTTGTCCCGTGGAAGGAGGGGTGGATTCCTTGTCCGTGGGAGGGTTTGGAGCATATGCTCTATCTTTGGTTGTTTATGCAGTGCTTTGGGCTCCTCCCCCTTGTTGTGATGGATGTCCACCTTGGAAGTGGAGCTTGAGAACTAGAGCTGGGTCATGTTTGTTGACCCCCTTGTTCTCCTTTCTTGCTTTGCCTCGCGTTGCCTTGCGGGGAGTTGGTAGGGCCTTTTGTGGTTCTTTTGCCTTTTGCAGTTTATGGAGTTTAGCCCTATTTTTCTTGACAAGTGCTCTTTTTCTTCCGATCTTTTGTGGGCTCTGTTTGAAGTGATTCTAGAGCCTTTTGTGCTTGCCTTTTTTGGGCCTTGGAAGTTGTGGGGTTTCTCGTGGCTACTTTGGGAATTGCTGTTATGGTGGCCATTGCTATTTGGCCTTGGAGTTTCGTTGTGGTTATTGTGTGAGCCTAGTGGTTTGTCGTTTACATTGCCACTATTTGCTGGCAATCTATGGTTTAGTTTTATTTCATGCTTTTGTGGTGACCAGAGGTGTGGCCGACCATGTTCTGGCCGGTGGAAATGTGATGCTCTAGCTTGTGGAGGGGCTTGGGAAATGTTTGTTGATCTTCATTACTTCTCCTTGCCGTGAGCTTGAAGAAGTTGCCGAACCCGGTTTCCGGTGTGGAGTTTTTTGCCCTAGAGGCTCGGTTATGATGAAAGTTGCTGACACTTCTGGGTTTCTTTTTGCTTTTTGTTTGGATTGTCCATGTTAGCTTGTAAGGACAATAGTCTTGATTTTTTTGTTGGCCAGTCGTTTGCTAATAGTTTTCAAGTGCTTGTTTGTTAGGATTGGATAATATTGAGAGGGGGGGTGAATCAATATTACTGTACTTTATTAAATTCTTCAACCAATTAAACATTAACCATAAGCTTGCAGAAATGAAAAGAACATAAGCAAATAACACAAAACTCATAACACCATTATTTGTTGTCGAGGAAACCCTAGCCAAGGGAAAACTCCGGTGGGGATGATACCCATAAGCATGCACTAAAGTATAGTGTCTTTGTTAGGAGACGTAGTCCTGTTAGGAGCTGAATATTACATAGTACATTTCCTTGTTAAAGGAATTACAACCCTGTTAAAGATTCACAACACCCTGTTAGGGGCCAACTGAGCATACAACTCTACAATAAAATTTTGTTACAAAATGTTCTCAGTAAAGAACAATAACAAGCATCTCTAATGCTTAGATAGTTCCTGTTTATAGCTCTTCAATGATCTCTGTCATCCTCTGCTCTGACATTCGTATCAATATCATCTCATCAATCCATATCACTTAGTTTACTTAAAAAGATCTTACATATATATCTTTCTCTTTCACCAAGTTGGTTCTCAATGCAAATATTACATAGTTGGCTCTTAATACAAAATACATTTAATAAAGTAAATATTAAATGCATAGTCAGCGCTCTTACATAGTCAAAGTATAGGTTATCATCAACCATAATCCAACTCTGATTGCCAGGAGTCCACGTCATACTCCCTTAATCATCGCTACTGTCCAACTGCTCTGTATCACTGTTCTGCTGCAGTCTGTCTGTCTTCAATTCTCTCTAACTCGCTGTAAACATTACCGAAACAAAATCGATCTTAGGTGGAGGTCACACATACCCCATACTGTCTTCCTCTAAACTTGCATGGCATAACTCATCGATCTCGATCTTCGATACCCAAAATACTTCCTTATCTTTGCTTCTATACTTAGTTGATTTCTGAATTAGCAAAACTTAACTTTATAGGAATCGATCTGTAAACCAGATGTGTTGCCATAAATGACAACCAAAAAGTGAATCACTTTACCCAAAATTGATCACTTGCCAACAATCTCTCCCTTTGGCATTGATGGCAACACTTAACAAAAAAATGACTAAGTGTTCCAACAAAACAAAACTGTCCCCTCTATTTTCTCTCCTTCCTTATTACTTCCTTCTTATCTCTTCTCCCATTCATTCTTATCTCTTCTCCCATTCATTTTTCTTTTCTTCTCCCCCTTTGACAAGAATGACAAAGGTGCATTCAAAATAATAGGATTAGTGCTTGCTCACCAGTTTCAGAATATCTTGAAAGGAATCTTCCAAGATCTCCATGTTTTAAACAATATTTGACTAACATGAATCAGTCCATTCAATGCAAATGATGCGGTCTCTACTTCTTTCACCTCTGTAGGCATAGAATTAGTCAATGACTCTGTAACTTTCTCTAAGTCTAATAGATGTGCCTCAAGTATGGATAGCTTAGGAGTGATTAAACTCTTCAGCAAATTGAATCTTGTTAATACTCTTCCTTTCTCAATATTCAATACACTGAGTTTTGCCAAAATTCTTGTTACTTCCTTGTCTAACTCCTTTACAGATTGTGAAGAGGTTTCACAACTGTCCATCATATTGTTCAGAGTTCCCCTCTCCTTGGCAATAATGTCTTCAATGTTCTGAACATGCCTAATAGGATTCATACAGTAACTAAACAGTTTCCTTCCATATGCAATGCAACTCTTTGCATTTGTCAAATAGGTTTTCAGAATGCCTAAGTCCCATGCAATAGACTTGCAAACTTCAGAAACTTTCTTCTCCGAATAGTTCTTTTCTGCCTTCTCTTCCGTAATCTTTATCAAATTCTCATAATATCCATCAAATTCATCAAGTGTTATCTTTAGATTTTCAATGTCATCTCTGTGCTGGAAAACAATAGGTACTGGAAGCAATTTGTTCGCAGTATCAATTGCCCTGGTAATTAATTTAGCCTTTTTATCACCTTTCTTTTCCGATCTTTCTTTGACTTTAGTTAGTGCAGTAAAAGCTAATTTTACTAGCTCATCTTCATCCATGTAGTCAACATTAACTTCTGTTGTTTTATCTTTGCTTGCCAACAATGAGATGGAGGATGTATTTACCTCTTTCTGTTCTTCCTTCTGCTCTTCTACTTCTTTTCGCTCTTCCTTCTGCTCTTCTTCCTCTGTTTGTTCTTCTTCCTCTTTTTGCTCTGCTTCATCTATAATAGTGTTGTCCACATTCCCTGCAAATGGGTCCTTTTCATCATGTGATGTATCAAGTGTCACAGGCACACCAGAAACAAAGAAATCTGGTTGCGAATCAGCTTCGCTCTTCTCAGTATTTGCCTCAACAGTCTTTGAACTTTCTCCCTTTCCTAATGGTGTAGGCGAAGTGGTTTTAAGAGGTGGAGGCTTCTCAGGAGTAGTGTTCATCAATATTTTCTCCAGTGCCTTCTGAGTTTCCTCAGTGACTTCATCATATTTTCTTGCCATGATTTTCAGCAGTCTTGCCTTAGTCCTCAACAAAGGTTTCAATTACTTGAATATTCTCTTTTTCTTGTAAAGATATTACAGGCAACATGTTGTCAATTTCCTAATTCCTGATTGTTTCTTCTTCAATTTGAGCTAATTGTTTCCTTGTCTCTAATCTCCCATACAGTTCTTCAAGTATGCTGCCCTCAATTTCCAATAGTCTTTCTGAAAATAAGTAGGTGATTAACTACAACATCTTCAATTTTCTGTTTGTCAGTCTCATCATACCTGTCATAGTATTTGTCAATTGAAACTAGCTTCCCTTGTTCTATAGCTCTTTTCTCTATCATCTTTAAGTCAGGCTTCCATACTTGATTACTCTTCTCAGGTTTTTTCTCTTCTCACACTGTGCTTGGTTCCATAGATGATGTTTGCTTGCTAGATCTGGTGTTTACTCTAGGAGTAATGTTTTCAGTTTGTGATGTCTGCTGTGATGGAGGAGGTGGACTGTCTACCATTAGTACTTCAGGAGTGGGAAGGGCTGCAGTACTAGCACTTGCCAAACCAGAAGATCGCTCTGCCATTTTCTTTTTCACTTCTTTCAACTTTTCTTCTGTCAATACTGCCTTAACACCACATTCATGTATAATGTTATCAATTTTCCTTTTCCTCAGACCTCTAGTCTGTTCCTCTCTTACCTTAACTGATTTCTCCTCATATGTACCCCATCTTTCTTTTGGTGTATCAATCTCAGATGCAAGAACATGTTCAACTTACATGGTCAATACCTCGGAACTTACTTCATATCCCATTGGATAACACCATTTCTTTCTAGGAGTGACTGCCTCAAAGTATACACAATCAGTTTCAACCATGAAACAGATTGTATCCTTGTATTTTTCAACAATGTCTTCATGTAATCTGTATCTAGTTTTCATTTGCCTCTGAAAGATCTTAATCATAGCAAACAATTCCCCATCAACCCATGTTCAGTTTTGTCTTCTATAGCTCTGTGAAATCTGAATACCAGTAGGTATCCCTTTTCTCCAACTATTAGGGTGCATGCCAGGAAATTTGTGTTCAATGTATATAAACATATGCATCAATAGTGAGCCAAATCTGAAGGTCTTCGATATGTCTTTCTTTATCAATTTAACATTCTCCAGAAATTGCTGTGCCAATACTTCGCATAGGTTATATTTCACATTTTCTTTCACCATTCTCCAAGCCATCATAATGACTCTTGCAGATACCGAATTAGGTCTACTGCTGTAGTAGAATTTGTAGCCAAGTATCATAGAGATTAATCTCACATCTTGCTGAAAGATGTCATTTACTGTCATCACTCGCCTGTCCCATTTCGAGTGAGTTAGGGTTTCAACTTCTTTCTTCACATGTTTTTCTGCAACAGGAATGATGCCAGTGTTGTCCAGTCCAGTAATCTCATGAATTAAGTCACTACAGATCTTCATAGGCTGTTCGCCTATCC
>MU227421.1:210275-222011 GCA_018584345.1 Thuja plicata
CCCATCCCAGTACTACTCCAGCTCGAGCGCGCTTAACTACGGAGTTTCCTCCATGGTTAAACCCACTCTGCTTGCATCCTCATTTGCAAAACCTTCACCAAGTGTTGTGCCTTATGAACCATTCATTGAAAGCCCCTTAAGCTCATCAATTAGTTTAACCATGGAGGAAACTCCGTAGTTAAGCGCGCTCGAGCTGGAGTAGTACTGGGATGGGTGACCTCCCGGGAAGTCCCGACGCTTCACCTCTGTGAGCATCACCTAGATCCAATGAGTGCTAAGTGTTCCATTCATTCTCATGAGAGATGGGTTCGTGTGAACCACTACTCATGAATCGTGGGTCAATGAGTTTGACTCAAAAAACTACACAGTTGAATCCTGATAGCAATATCACAATTTGACTTGCTGTGGAAAATATCTCCTACTTACCATTCTATTTCGTCGAATTCATACAAGTCCAGAATTTTCATTATGCTCAACTGATCAATGTGTTTGTATTCATCTCTCATAATTCCTTTCTCAGTCATATATTCCATCTCAGTGGAAATCTCATTAGTACCAAGTATATCATACTTACAATGAATGTAAGCCCTAATATCTTCTACGTGTAATACGCCATAAGGGGTTTGAGAAAATGCTCCTTCGTGATCTTCTTCACAGGACTTGAACGGATGTTTCTTGAATTTATACCTAGGACGATCTACAACATCGTAAATAATAGGTGCATCCATAGCTAGCTGATGTAAATACCTCAATTCCACTGAATTCCGAGTTTTTGCTTCAATCGATCAGGCACGACAATTGTAGAATAGACTGAGTTCCTTCGTTCTCTGATCTCTTTAGTTCGCTCTTGTCAAATGGTAAGGAAATAGATCATAGTATGGTGCTTTATACAAGTTTAAGTTAGAAGGGTTTATTTCACTCAATACTGTCCAGTCGGCTGTATATCTCGCGATCACAAAATATGCATTGGTTGATGTTGCGCTCTTAGATGTATACTGCATTATGTCGGCCATGTTCATACCTAAGCTCACTCAAGCTCAATCCACAAAATTCGAGGCTGGATATATTCTGATATCTGTATCCAATGCTCCCCCTAAGGCCATGATCGGCCAATTAGGTCGATTCTACTTTGCTGCCATCAGGCGAAGATCCAGTAGCATCTACTGTCTCTCCCTGAACTAGTGTCTCATTGGTTTCTTTGATCTTCCAAATTTTACCACTACTGTTATCTTCTGCTTTCTTGAAACAACTGTCAAAATCATTCTTCAAATCTGCAACACTCTTGCCAATATCACTTCTACTCTTCTGTGAATTCATAGGAGGTGGTACTCTTCTGTGATTTACTCCCTTATACCTGCAAAACTTCGCTATATGTCCTGGATTATTGCATTTGTAACATATAGGAGGTCTTCTTTCCTGATTTTCTTGCAGCTTACAATACTTCGCAATGTGTCCTAGATTATGGCATTTATAGCATGTATGTTCTCTTCCATTGTCTTGTTTATATCCATGTTGATTAGGTTTCCTGCATTCTGCTTTCTTCTGCCCATATCCATTGCAATTAAAACAATAACTAGAAATAGTTTTAAAAGGGGCATTACCTCTGCAGTCTCTCTTCATGTGTCCAAATTTGTTACAATCAAAGCATCTACCATTGAAGGGTTTGATCTGCTCTCTAGGTTCTTCAATAGGAGGTTTTCTTTTAGCATCAATCTTCTCATCAGATTTCTCTTCCTGATTCTTTGAGCATTCAGCTTCATTGAAGCCAATACCAATCATATCACCTTTAGGTTTCTGTCTGTGTCTTTGTTCATCGATCAAATCACTGCTGGTGTGAAGTTTCCCAATGTGTTTCTTTGCTTCAACAAGTTCGCCTTTTATGATCTGATTGTATTTCTCCAGTTCTAGATATTTGTTCTTGTAGTTGTCAGCCTCATTCTTCATTTGATCTAATGCACTGTTTAGAGATTCTTCAACTTTCTTCTTAGCATCCTTTTGTAATTGAATTTTTTTAGTCATAGCCTCATTCTCAAGTTTTAGGGTTTCATTTTCTTCTTTAAGTTGCTTTATCTGATCTGAATTATCTTCATCTGAATCCTCTTTTATTTGAACCATAAGACCTTGTCTTTGACTTTTGGAAAGTTCAAGCTGTTCCTTGAGTTTCTTTATAAATTTCTCAGCGCTTCGAATGTTGAATCTTAATTCTGTATTCTCTTCTTTTGCTTTGTCAAGGTCTTCAAGTGTAGCATCAAAGTTCTCTTGCAAACTATCCAAATCCATTCTGATCTCCCTTAAGCTGTTAGACTTTCTCTCCAAGGGCCAAAAGCTCTGATACCAATTGCTAGGATTGGATAATACTGAGAGGGGGGGTGAATCAATATTACTGTACTTCATTAAATTCTTCAACAAATTAAACATTAACCATAAGCTTGCAGAAATGAAAAGAACATAAGCAAATAACACAAACTCATAACACCATTATTTGTTGTCGAGGAAACCTTGGCCAAGGGAAAACCCCGGTGGGGATGATACCCACAAGCATGCACTAATGTATAGTGTCCCTGTTAGGAGACCTAGCCCTATTAGGAGCTGAATATTACATAGTACATTTCCTTGTTAAAGGAATTACAACCCTGTTAAAGGTTCACAACACCCTGTAAGGGGCCAACTGAGCATACAACTCTACAATAAAATTCTGTTACAACATGTTCTTAGTAAAGAACAATAACAAGCATCTCTAATGCTTAGATAGTTCCTGTTTATAGCTCAGCAATGATCTATGTCATCCTCTGTTCTGACATTCGCATCAATATCATCTCATCAATCCATATCACTTTACTCAAAAAGATCTTACATATATATCTTTCTTTTTCACCAAGTCAGCTCTCAATGCAAATATTACATAGTCAGCTCTCAATACAAAATACATTTAATAAAGTAAATATTAAATGCATAGTCGGCGCTCTTACATAGTCAAAGTATAGGTTATCATCAACCATAATCCAACTCCGATTGCCAGGAGTCCACGTCATACTCCCTTAATCATCACTACTGTCCAACTGCTCTGTATCACTGTTCTGCTGCAGTCTGTCTGTCTTCAATTCTCTCTAACTCGATGTAAACATTACCAAAACAAAATCGATCTTAGGTGGAGGTCACACATACCCCATACTGTCTTCCTCTAAGCTCGCATGGCATAACTCATCGATCTCAATCTTCGATACCCAAAATACTTCCTTATCTTTGCTTCTATACTTAGTCGATTTCTGAATTAGCAAAACTTAACTTTATAGGAATTGATCTGTAAACCAGATGTGTTGCCATAAATGACAACCAAAAAGTGAATCACTTTACCCAAAATTGATCACTTGCCAACATTGTTTTGGTCTTTGGTTGTTTTTGGTTAAGTTTTGAAGCTAATTTAGGGGCTGTACTCGTCTCGACTGAGGTGGGGCGTGTTCTTTTGACTATGGTAAGGACTTGGCACATTCAATCTACTTCTTCTTCCGCAGTTCTTGTAGAGGTGGGATTATCTCCTATTCAGGTGGGGACTTGCTTTGTGAAGGAGGATGCTTGTAACTTGGTGTGACCTCCATTCTATGGCGGTTTGGATGTAGGATGGATTTGTGGTAGGCTCAACACTCTGATGATCTCTTCCCGTTCTGCTCCTATTGAGGTGGGCTCCTTTTCTGTTGAGGTGGAAAGGAGGTCTACTGAATGGGGGTGGATCTTCTACTGGAGTGATGCTGTTTTTTACTACATGATGGTTTTGATTACCATTTTGTTACTCATTGTGAAAGCTTGGGGAGCATTTCAAAATCCCTCTGTTAGTCTGCCCCACTTTTTGGGTTGTTGGCTGTTTGCTGTTAATGGCCATTTTTGGCGTCTATATTGTATGTGGCCAGCCGTGGTCCCTTGTTTTCTAAGTGGCTTTTTTAAAGAAGACTAGTAAATCCATTGACAGTGTGCCCTCTGCTGCCTTGCCTTGTAACAGCCAACACCTTTGTTAATGTGCTGTTGATCTCTTGATAGCCCTTGGGCTGTGGTTGTGTATGGGTCAGCCCCCTTGCTAGGTTTCTGAACTAATAAAAAACATAGATATCCAAAATTAGATCGCTATTAAACAAATCTGAGAGGAAATTTTTTTATCACTGTTATACCTGCCAATCACACCCTTAAAAATTACCTTCCTTCTTTAGAAGCATGTTAATCACCAATCCTCAGCAAATGTTCAAAACTTTTTATATTGTGTATTCTTGTTTACAGAGTACTGATCACCACATCTAAAACATTTTCTTTTAAACTCTTCTCAATCACCTTTTTCATCCACTTACACTCTACACACGCCCCAAACCATTCGAATAATTGTGCTTATATAGAATGCTCCAAATGGATCGACTAACTGCATACAGTTAGGGAGTTACATATAGTTACACGCAATCAACTAACTGCTGCCAACTGTCCCAACTTCTTTCTCATTGTGTCTTTTCATTCTCCATTATGGTGACTGTCTATATTAATAGAAGATGGAATCTAAAAAACCATCGAAAGTCTGTAACATATAATCAATGCATCAACCAATGGTAATGTAATGTTATCAAAAGGAAGTCGATCAATCAATTAAACATAAACATATCAGTCACTGCTGTACATGGCCATCTGCTGTACGCGGTAAACAATCGTTTTTTAATTCTTATAAGTGTGTTCATTTCCTGTCAATACTTATAATCTCCTGCCAATACAAACATATCTGTCATCTTTCTTATTCACTTGTATAGATTATTGTCATTTAAAGAATTGATATGTACAGTCAATGAAGAGGATGGTTATCTATAACTTATTCTTCCATATGGCATGAGTGTTGACTCAGTCATGAATTACTAAAACAGCTAAAATGCAGATCATACTGCCTTCAAACACAGACTATAGAAGATCAATCATTCTGTGTTTAGATCTGAAGATCAACCATGCTGTTATATAACTTGATCAGGTATTGCTGCCATGTATGTTCTGTTTAAGATCTGATTAATGTAATATAAATATTATAGTCTGATTTGACATCAATGACAAGAGAGTTTAGCACAAACATATTGCCCCGCAAAATGAAATATTTCATTTAAAATAAAACAAAGAAATTCAAGACCAAACAGTAAAATCGGCAAATCAGTGTTCTGCTGAGTATCCGATGGAGTGTAGGGCAGAGTTTAACATTACAAATTTGCAAAGCAGTGTTCTTCCATTTGCCAATGGATGCATTTGAAAAGTCAATAAGTCAAAATTTGCATTCCCACCACCTGGAATGCACCTGGGAGAATTCAGAAGCAATTCGTTTTGCTCTTTTGAATCAAGCTGATTCATTATTAATGGGGATGACAGTGCAGAAAAAGAAGAGTTGATATATGGGTGATTGAAGAACTTAAAACAAATGTTATTCATGCAGGAGTAGACATTGAATAGTTCTCATCTTTCTTGTCATTTTTGGTGATCATTGCATTCCAACAAGCAAGAGTTTTCATTGATAATCAGTCTATAGAGCAGTGCAGCAGCAGAGGTTCAAGCTCCTTTTATATGTCTCAAATTTCAGTCACTTGTAATAACATTTCCTTATTTTTTAATGCCATTTTGTATATTATCATGACAGTGCTGATTTCAAATGTGTGTCTGGTGTTTGTGCAGTCAAATTAACAGTATTTCAGTCTAAACAGTGAGAAATAGTTGGGAGTTTTGATTAAGGAATAGTTTATCAGACAGTGGGGTTTCAAATTCTTGTCCACCCCTGTCAAAGATATATTCAAGATGACTGATTTTTCACCTTGGGCAGTAGTTTACAATGCTAAAATAGTCAGAATATTCCACATGATGATTACAGGTGAAACCTGCCATATTGACCGCAAATTTGAATTCTGGATTTTTAGATGCCACTACTCTAATAATCTTTCAAAGAAAGGCATCGCTAAACACAATGCCTAGCCCAATTCAACAGCTTCTGAGTAAAAGAGCTGTGATTAGAAATGTGATTACTGCTTTCTTCTTCTTCTCCACATGAGACAGGAGGGTCCATGAATCACCCAATTGACTAATTTATCATATTTCAAAGTTTTGGCAAGCATTCCTGAATGCAGGCTGTATTGCTAGGAATCCTTAAAACTTTTTCCTTGTCATCTTTAAAGTCCTCACAACATGCCTCCTTTACTAATATAATTACAGGATTATCTTCACCCCTATATGATGGCAGAGGATAACAAGGCAGGGGACTTCTCAAGTTTTTTATTTTTTATCATTCTCCTCCTTTATCGGCCATTTCAGAATTTTGCATTTTTGTCTTTATTTAACATTCTTAATGTAATCTCAATCTCTAGAATCCCTCTGAACCATTGTAAAGGTTCTCAACTAAGATAATTCCTCATTCTAGATTAAAGACACCTCCTTTAGCGAAGAATCTTGCCAGAAATTGATTCATATCAGATCATTTACTTTGCATCTAGTTTGTTCATCAAAATTGATTTGCAGCCTTTAAACAAATTCCATATTGTTAAGCCTCTAGGCAATTCTTCAGGAGTGAACAGCTTAGTCCTATCTAGTTGATTGAGATATTTAGCTTGTAATATTCAGGTCCATAATCTGTTACATTCCTCGTATATTTGTGACAAAAGCTTGCAATCTTTCTTAGCTGGCAGATTTTCTTCCAAGCGACAAAAGTGATTTTATTTCTGTTTTTGAGATCATTCCATTAAAAAATTGGCACAAGCTTCATGTTACCTTACCCACCGAACCCATGATTTAATCATAAATCCGGAAGATTATTGTTAGTAACATATTTAAAATTCTAGTTTAATTTTAAATTCAAATAATTAAATATTATTAAAATTTAAAATATTAAAAAATACAAATAATATTGAATTAAATAAAACATGTTTGTAATAATGGATGCATGAATATGCTTTAAAGATCCATAGGGTACAATATACATAAAACATATTTTTATAAAGTTCTAAAATTATAATTTATAATAAATTTCGATAGCTTACAAATTTAATATTCTATATATATAAAAAAAATTAAATTTGAAATTTTTAACATTTTTGAAGATTCTGGATTTCCATTTTTTGTTAATCCAGGAGGGTCTGGGTCATGAAATCTTATTGGGAATCTTGAGTGTTGCTTGATAGACCATGTGGTTTCATTTGCATGATTACTATTCTCTTGAACCACCATGTGTCAAACCACAAGACTAGCTGTGGATTGTTGTGGAACAGTTGAGTTTCAATCAGCATCTAACCTTCCTTCCTGTATATTGAAGACATTCTTTATAGTAAGAGACTAGGAGATAAAAGATAAAGATAAAATTTATTGATGTCCAACAAAAGACCACAGAAGGTCCAAGGGACTGCCGAGCACAACAAAGGGGGCCAACCCGCAAGGATACCCAACAGTATCCAAAGGAAGCAACAAAAACAGAAACAAAACAAGTGGGGGTGGGGGGAACCAGAAGAAGGTAGACATCCGATGTCTGCTCTCATAGATAATGTACAAAACTAGCGTAATACACCTTTGCTGTTACAGTTCTACACATATTGTCAATTGTCTTCTTTGTTTTCCTTGTTCAATTGCACCCTACATATGTAACCTTTATCTTACATAAACTGTTTATTAC
This sequence comes from Thuja plicata, assembly GCA_018584345.1. Taxonomy (NCBI): domain Eukaryota; kingdom Viridiplantae; phylum Streptophyta; class Pinopsida; order Cupressales; family Cupressaceae; genus Thuja; species Thuja plicata. Next base: position 217,930 of record MU227421.1, read on the forward strand.
ACATAATTTCATCAAGTCCATTTAATTGTGATTGTCCAGTTGGTTCTTCTTTGGTCTCCGGATTAGTGATATTAAGCTTGCACACTTCATATCATTTCTGAGTGGTAATTTACTTTTCTCTTTGTTTGTATGCCCACTCATAAAAGGTTTGAATATAGGAATTTTGGGCTTGAGACTTGTGACATACCTTCCTACATGTGCTCAGATGGCAAAGAAATTGTCAATGATACCAACTACTAATGTTCAAAAAAATGATAAGAGGATTGATTGCAAAGGCAATGGCAAGAGTTTGAAGAACTCCATGCACATGAAAGGGGTATTGCCGATGGTTTCTCGCCATTCTTCAAGTAGGTTCAGAACCCTTCCAATTCACATTGATCATTTGGTGGTCATTTGCCATAGAATGTACAACTCACCATCCACTTTTTTGAAGGCCAAATAGATGTAGACACCCTAGGTGATTGACATATTCTAAGTTCATACCATGCAGTAAATCATTTCTTTGACTAATAAAAGAATCAAAGATTACATTTTCTCATCTAAAAGTTGCTCTCCTAGTGAAGAAATGGTGGAATAACTACTATAGAACATGTGGATGACTTAAAGCACACATGTATAGTTATACTCATGGAATGGTTTTATAACAACCTTCAAAGAAACCTATAACTTGTTGGAAACTATGACTAGGACATCAAGTTCTTTGAATTGTGCCAAAGTTGAGATGAATCGATGTAGGAATATATAGATACCTTTCATACATTGGTGTCCAAATCGGGTATATAGGAATTCAAAGTAAAACCTTGTCTTGAAATATAGGTCAGGCATGAGACCACATATCAAATTAGCTATGGTTTTCGTATAGATATTTTCAATTGGAGAAGGCTACATATTTGCTTGCAAGTTTGAGGCAAAGGCCAAATTCAAAACCAAGGCAAAAGATTCTAAGTCTGAAAAAAGCCTAGGTGAAGCCTTCCAAGCCAAATTCCGAACCAAGGAATGATCCTCAAGACTGGCCATAGTAGGAGCAACAACTGCTTGATGACTAGAACAACGAATCCAAAGATCGGCAAGTGATGTTTGATTGACAACTCCAGTAGTTGCTCCACTGAAGAATGGTGTGCATGGGAAAATATACTTTCATAAATTGAAGTAGGAGGTACAAGCGCTGCAGGCTTGTACAAGGGTTAGCCGATTGTTGAATAGAAGACTAGTGTTATGGTCGGTACTGGAAACATCTCTACTTCTCTTGCGGATATGGTTGAACTAGAAATATTATTACATTCTCAAATGTGGATCAATGGTCAACCAGTACACTTCATTGCTGACAATAGGAATTCGAAGAACCTAATTTCTCCTGAAGTAGCTCAAAGATTGAACTTGTGATTGGTACCTCACCCACAACTATACTACATTGGATGTTTCATTGCAAGATCTGAGAAATGTATCACTCAAGAGTGTCACTTGGTGTGTAACATCAAGCCTTTTCAAGATACAGTCCTTTGTGACATCACTCCTTTGAATTTATGTGATGTTTTACTTGAGAAACTATATCTATCATCATTTTGTCTATGAAGCAAATTGAAGAAAAGCTGTCCTAGATGTTGGTGATAGGAGATTATGTACTGAAAGCAGTCCCTAAGTTTTTTCTCATTAGCACTGGAATGTGTAAGAAGCTAGTTAGTTATAGTAAGAAGCTTGTGCTTTTGATTGTGAGACTTGAGTGTAAGAGTCTCCTTGCTACACCATTTTTATACTGTGATTCCTCCAGAAGCAACATAGATCTCAGAGTTGAATTGCAAGTTGGAAGAATACAAGGATATCTTTTTAAAACTAAGGGAGTGCCTACAAATTGTGCAGTAAGGCATACTGTCGACTTGATTTCAGGATTACATCTCCCTAATGCTTCCTATTATTGTAGATCATTGCTGGAGAATGAAGTCCCATTTCTCATCACAAGTCCTAATTCAATTTCTGTGGTCATGGAGTGGCTGTGTAAAACTTGGTTTCCATTTGATGCTTCACCTTCCCTCTTTGTACATTAATGCAAATAGGACATTTTATGTAGTAAGAGATTAGAGAAGAAGGTAGGCATCCTGCATTTGTTCTCACAGATAATGTATATAGTACAACTTTATTGTTACAGTTCTACACATGTTAGTTGTCTTCTCTCATTTCCTTGTTCAATTGCACTCTTCATAATTTAATGATCATCCATAAACCGTTTAATTGAGGTTGTCCACTGGGTTCTTTCTTAGGCCCTGGATCAATTTCACCTCCGAGTGAAAGAAAATTTCTGAACCTGCTAACTATGGTTGAAAGAGTCTATCTACATTGGGATGATATCATTTAATGAGCCATTAGATGTAGTGCAATTGTAGAAAGTAATGTAACTGTAGAAAGTAATGTATATTCTTTCTCTGTCTATACCAAAGTTTACAATACTACTTCTAGGCAAGGCCACTCTTAAGACTTGGTTAGATTCTAATGTAATGGCATACTCGGAATTTGAATGTCACTGAAAAGTTGTGTATGGGATTGGCATATGCACTAGTCCTAGGTAATTCCATCTGTTAGTAGCCTGCAACTAAAAAATTCAATAGGGTTCATCTTTGAGCCAATTTGAAATTTCCAAGGGTATTGTCATTCTTAGAAAAAATGTTGCATTTGGAAGTAACACATTGAACCATCAATTCTGTTTGGATGATAGTACATAAAGTGGCTGCATTGTTGATGTTGGTCTCTGATGAAAGAGCATATGAGGAATACATTATTGATTATACTTACATAAGGTTTCATTTACTCGCTTGGAAGGGCAGCTTCATTGAATGTTAAAATCCTGCCTATTCATGAAATAATTGTCTGTAAGGACATGAAGTTACCATGCTATTGATGGTGTCTGTTGATGAGAGAGTGTATTGGAGGTATAAATTATACTCACATTAGGGTCATTTCCTATTTTAGTGTGAAAGCCCCAGTTAATGAGAAATTCTTTCCTGCGTATCAAAGAGATGTCTATTTTTAACTATTAATAACTGCCCATTTTATACTGTATTGTTGTAGTCTGAAAATATCATCTTAGTTAGAGGCTTTATTGAAAATATTCTTCTCTTTCTGTGTACCAGCCCATTTTGGCAGTTATTGTTAATTGAATTTGACTATTACCCTCAAAACGAAAGTGGTTTGAATTGTTGTTTATGTTTCTTATAGTGGCAATATATGCTTTTCTTTTAGTGTTACAAACATATATAGTGAGACCAATTTTATTTAACATATATATGTTGATGATTGTTGCATATATAGTTTTTTTCTTGATAGCACGTTATGCTTATTAAATTTGATAGTACTATATGTTTTTGTTAAATTTGCTGATAAAATGTCATTTTGTCTTTGAATGTATAATATGCTAAATCATCATTATATTGTTGATGGTGGTAGAAACAAGAACAAGAACTTTTGGAAGATGTTTGGGTGCTGCTGCGAGCTGGAAGGTTAAAAGAAGCATGTGAGCTTTGTCGATCTGCTGGACAGGTTTGTAGGTTTTATTATTTTTCTGGATGGATTCATATTGTGGTTACTCTGGTTGATACTTACATTTCTTTTTTGTATTGGAAGGCATGGAGAGCAGGCACTTTGTGCGGTCCTTGTGGATTTGATCCTTGTCCTTCAGTTGAAGAATTACATCAAACAGGCAAGAATAGAATGTTGCAAGCTATTGAGCTAGAAAGTGGACTTGGTTATCAACGTAGGCTTTGGAAATGGGCATCCTTTTGTGCTTCTGAAGTAGGTATCTTTATCTGAAATGTCCCTAACTGGCCATTTACTGATTCTGACTGATAAAACTGATGCAGATTTATAATAAACAGTAACAAGCAAATAACCAGAAGATATTCTCGAATAACCGGCAGATGTATTTATAAAACCAGCAAATACAATCATGCATAATAACTCAGAAAATGGCATGTATTTTATAACAGCAATACAAAACCATAGATTATTACATTCCAATCTGAACTACAGGCAAATAACAGTAAGACTGGATGATAAGAACCTGTTAAAAGCAATGGCGAACTCTGAATGAATCC
>MU227421.1:229626-265735 GCA_018584345.1 Thuja plicata
TCTTTTAATCCCACATTGCCTACTCGGATGCTTTGGCTCTCACATCGAGGTGATAAAAGGAAGGCAATCTTCCTTGGAAAAGGTACAATGAGAATTTATGAAATTACATATTTTATAAACGGTTGCTTGAATGTGACTGATATTTCTGAGGACGTAGCCCCTTGGGAATTTTAATGAAAATTGGACGTAGCCCCAGTTTTCCAACTTGGTGAGATCACTCCAGATTTCAAATGGGATTTAATTGAGTAAGTTAAAGTTCTCCTTCTGAGATTTTCGAAATTGCTCCAGCAGTAGAAAGGTTTTCAGATTATTATCTCACAGTAGTAGGAGCACACTAAACAGGTCATACAACAGTGATAATATAATTCTGGGTAACATCCGACAGTGGTAACAGTTAAAAGAAAGGACCAGAATCCTTCCCTGCGATAAACTATTGCATGATGATCACTGTCCCAATGCTTCGAAACTTGCAGTTGAAGAGGTCGATGTAATGCAGCTTCTCCTCATTATAGACATAGCTCGCAGCAAACAGCTACAGTTTCTGGCACAAGAACTTTCCCCACTAAGGAAGGGAAGATTGTTGGGTTGAACACTCGGCAGGGAATACGCCTTCCTCCCTTCACACCCGAAACTCCTTCAGCGGCCCATATACTTGGAAGCGACAGACCCTTCGGTGGTCATCATTCCCAGTCGCGTGAGAGTATACAGACCAGCGGGGTTGGCATAGCGTGGACAGCAGTTGGACGCGAATAAGAAGTAGCAAGTCCCGTGGGAAGGGATTGAGAATCAGGAATCCCGTGGGGGTGAGCACGAGTTCAGAGCAGATAACAGCCGCGTGGAAGAAAAAACGACAGCAGCATCTCTTGTATTCCTGGCCAAACATCGCAGTCATCAGGAAACGCAATATAGACAGTCACTCTAGCTGCTAACGCCAGCCATTGGGTACCAAACTCAGCAACTTGAATTCGGGCCTTTACTAGACGCAGCCAGTTCATACACCGTGCCCTCTCAGTTACACAGAGCCTGTGAATAGGCGCTCGTGCAGGTGATACTCAATTCAAACAGGGACGGCGGACAGGAAATATGGTGTGATCTGTTTGCCCGGCTAAGGAAGGGATTCTACTTAGTGTAACACGCCCATCAAACTTATAAGGTGCACAAGTCAGTTTGATATCATTTCCCCCCCTTTATTTACTTTGAAATCAATCTGAGATAGAAAGTCGATGTTCAGTTTATTCGAACTTCATTATACTTATTGTTATGTTCGTGCTTATAAACAAATCTTAAATTGAAGTTGCTATATAAATCCCACTCCAGCAGTAGCTTGCATATTATTTTATGAATAATCTGTTGCGCATTACACATTGAACATTGAAATCAAAACAATCACAGTCACACTTCTTGTGACACAAAACAAGAAATTCCCCAAATACATAAAGTATTGCAGATAAACAACAATTACGGTCAGGCAGGGATATTACAGAGAGACTTAATGTATTGTAAGCAGCAATTGACAAAACAAGCAGAATTTGTTTTGAGAATGTACTAAAGCTGAACAAGATAGCTTTATAAAAAATTAAAGCTCATATCAACTTAGCAATCTCACATTGGAACTGTAGGGTTAGCATAGAAGTTGAAATGGACAGCTGGATGGGGAGAAATCTGTTGCAAAATAAAAAAATGTTGTGGGAGTTATTTAATTATTGTACGCCAATGTGGTGGGATTTCATAATTCCAGGTCGGTTAGGCCAAAATTGATTTGATTTAATGTGTTGGAAAGGTCTTGAAGAGACAACTAGTTTCACTTAAAAAAAGTCTAGAGGGCCAATACCTCTCTAAGTCTTTATATAATGCAAAAAATATAGAAAATACTAAAAAATAGATTTTTCAGTACTTTTTAAATTTTGCCTTGGACCCTTGTTTGCCTTGAGATGCTACTTGGATCATTTGTTTTTAATCTTAACACTATTGTTAGGGCCATAATTGCAGGTAACCTGAAACAATCAACAGCTCTTTTAGTGCTTCCTTCCCTGTGGAAATTTTTTAGATAAACTATTGGAGGTAAGTGGACCATCTTAGGTGCCAATCATTCTGCATTTTAGACATGCTAATTTCCACGGTCCATGAGGATAAGTTGTAATGCATCTAGAAGAAAATTGTGTGGAACTTAATATTATATATTTATAATTATGTATAATATATATCTTTAATCACAATAAGCAAAATATTAAGTTTTAACGATTACAAATGTTATTAAGTATGACTTTAATAATAATTATTTCATAACAAACAATTTTAATTTTTAATTTACAAGATAATAATATCTAATTTAAAATAAAATAAAATAAACATTGTAACAATATAATTTTTGCAAGCATAATACTTTGGTCAATTACATTTTCTATCATTATAAGTAATTAAGAAATCATAATATAATAAGTACAATATAATATCAATTATATTTGTAATAGTTTTTGATTAAGGAACAAACAGGTTTTGAAGGGACCCGAAATCCTTTACAAGCAGATTTTGGTGGGATTTGGAACCCTCAAACAAACAAATGCAAAGAAAAGAGCATTAATCAACAACCCAACCAACAAGAAACCATCAACAACCTAAAAGATAATTACAAGAAAAAAGTCGGCTGCATCAACAATGGCCTAAGCCTTCCGAACTACATAGGGTTTAAAATGCTCCCTCAACCTTGCAAGGGTTTTGACAGGCTTCCATAACCTGAATCATGGGTTTTACATGAATCCCATAACTAGAACAAAGGCATGTGCCATAAGACAGCCAAAGGCCAAACAACCAAACATAGAAATCAGAAGCTCCCATAATTGTAATGGGTTTTAACATGGAACCCAAAACCATCCAAATTTGAACAACAAAGATCTCCCAATAGAATAACAACTTCCCCCTAGAGTAACTCCCCTCCACCTCAATAAGAAGGGATCCCACCTCCATAGGAATGGCTGGAGAAGAATTAAAACTATTGGAGAACCATTTTTGAAACAACCCCACCTCCAAGCTACCAGAAAAAATGGGCAAACCACTTTAAGAAACGATCAACCTCATCCACAATACACATCATCCCCTCCGTTGTTGATGGTACCACCTCAATAGGAAATGAGGATAAGGAGGACAACAACAAAATGAGCAAAGCCCACCACCTCATAGCAAGAAGACACCCTAGAAGTTGAGGGAGCTCCACCTTAGTAGGAACCTTAAAGGGAAGAGACGAAAGAGTGTCCAAAAGAGCCCACTGAAGTAGAGGAAGAGAGAAACACTGAGCTCCCACCAGGGTATGAACAACCCCAAAACCAGTAAGCCTCCTTAACAAAAAATAAAAAGAGGCCAGAATGGGCCCTTGAAATTTTTTAGCATCCAACTAGCCACATCTGCCAAAACAAAACAAAGCCTCACCGCAAAAGCTAAGCCAAGAAGAGGAAGGATCTCTCACCAGCCACAAACACCTGCCCAAACAAAAAAACATAACCAACACAAGCAAGATCTAGGACAACCATAGCATACAACCTAACAACAGGCTGAGAAACATCTAAAGGACTAAAAACTTTGAAGAGATATCACATGGCAGCCACCACCAACAAGCTCAAGTCGCCACCAATGGCTGCCACCAAAAGAGTAGCCAAAACCAGGGCAAAAATCATAAAACTCTCCAACTAATATGCCTGAAAAGAAATAGCTAGAGGAAAACCAAGTGCCACTGCACCCGAAAGATTGGCCACTCCCTCTAAGCAAGCCACACGCCTGAACAAGGCAAAGGAACTCTGCAATCTAAACACAAGGAGTAAGCCAAATCTGTGCCGCTTCATGCAAACACCATCTGCTTCCATCCAGAAATGACAAACCCCCCAAGAAATGCCACTGGATCCAAGAAGAAACCATGGAAAAACAACCACACCTGTCTCCAAACAATATAGAGAAACTAGGGGAAACACCGAGACTTCAGAGAGGACGAAACTTTGCAAAGCGAACAACAGAACGCTGTCCATTCAATGCCACAGAGGCAAAAAAAGCCGCAAGAATCCTTTGCAGACAAAGGATGAAAAACACTGCCAGGCAAAGAAGGTTAACGATGGCCAACGAGCACTCAACGACCAAGACAGGGGAAACTAAGGCCAACATAAACATCCCCATAACCTCCTTTGCATCCTCGTCTATTCCATCTGTGTCTTCCTCAACTTCTTCCCCTTCCGAAGCTGCCACAAAAGCTCCTTGGTGGCTGCCAAAAACTCTAGTTTTCGAACTCCCACCGCTTTCTCTCATGCTTGATTCCTTTTTAATATTTATAAGTATTTATTCTTATAATATTTTAGGTGGAGTTGATGATGATAGAGGGAAGAGGAAGGGTGATTCTATTGTTGGAGAGGAAAATACGGTGGTAGAGTTATTGAATTTGCATAATTGTGAGCATTTGGATGATTCAGTTGCCAAGCTTTTTTATGCCTATACTATCATGTTTCATTTGAAAAGTTTTCCTTATTTTGAAGGTATGTTGAGAGATGCACCGGTAGTTGAACCCTCTTATGGCCTCTCTGGAGAACATAGATCTCTTACTTCCCTCCTCAACAAACATATTCAAATGTAAATATATTGATGGGAGAGACGAGATGGGCATGGATTAGGAGTGTTTGCTTCATTGTAATGGAATGGTGGAGTGATATTTGACATTGACCACTCGTTAATATTATTGTTACATGTGTTGTTGGTTCATACTTTGTTAGAGCAATTGATTGTTGTAGGAAATGTAAGGATGCTAATTACCAGTTTGGCCTTTCGAAGGAGGCCATAGAGGATATTGGTGTCTTCTAATGTTTTGTAAATGACAGATTTAGCTCATTTCTATAAGTTAGCTAGTTTGATTGTTGAGAGTGCTTGCAAACATATTTTTTGGATTCCATGTTGTTTACTTGTTTGAAAGACATGCAAAATAAATCGTGTGAGGAGGACATTTGCCAAAGATCAAGACATACAAATTTTTGTATGTAATCACCATACTTCACTTGCATTGTTCCAATCTTATTCAAAGAAATAATTCCTCAAAAGTAGTTGAGACTAGATACACCAACTGAATTATTTGATCAAAGAGGATGTTAGAGGTGTAAGATGCTCTATGCTCCATTGTGGTTTGTGGAGAGTGCAAAAGTGGGCTCAATCAAATATAAAAGAAGTTAAGAAGGTGAGAGAAAGGGTGCATGATGACTCTTGGTGGTTCAATATTAGGAAATATATATTTTTGATTAAATTTCTTTCTAGTATTCTACTTTCTACTTGTTTTTAATAGTTCATTTTTAACTTTTAATTTTAAGTTTTGATATTGCTAATGTCCTTTAATTTTATAAGTGTTGATTGCAGATATATTTTCTCTATCATATCATCTATTATGGGGGTAATTGGATATGCTAATATAGACTCTCCTAGACTCTGAGAGATTTATGAGACTTTTGATAGCATGCTTGATCAAATGAGACAAGCAATTCGTGACAAGGATCCTACATGACGTTTCCATTTGGAGCTTATCAATCCTATTTTCACATAGAAGTGGAACATAATGAACACCACTCGCCTAGACTTGGCAAAATTATTTCTTCCTAGGATGATAAGGTAATGAGGGGGTTTATGAAGGCCCTTTGTAAGGTGTGAAGTGTTGAGGAGACAATCATACTTCTGGAGTAGTTGCTTTAGTTTAATGATCTTCAATGTCCTACGTTTAGCAAACCACAAGCTAGGACATATAGGGCCACTAATGCACAAAGAAACCCTTTGGATGGTGAAAATTTTGTAGGAGCGATACATTTAAGTTGAAGCAACTTGTTGTTTGTAACTCTCATGGATTGCTAGTTACTTTGCTACAAAGAGGAATTGGTGCACCTATGGCTTTATCCACTTGATCAAGAGGAACAAGCGTACCTTGAAATGAGTGTAAAAGTTAGTTGCAATTGCTGGTATTTGAGACTTCAGGATTGATAAAATATTGAGTATCGAGAGACTCCATTGGCATGTTGGAATGTTGATGCACAAGATGTTACATAGATTGATGAAGAGGAGTCGCAACTAGGATTGGTCAAGCTTCCATTGGACAAACTGTTCTTTAGCTACAAAGTGGGACAACTAACTCATTTGATATTAATTGCTCAAATGAAGCATGATTGTATTTTGACGTCGGTGAATTTGAGTTTAAAATTTTCAACTATACAATTTGAAGTTGAACAATGAAATGGAAATTAAAAGAATTATTGTTGTTCTATTGTAAAATACTCATATTATTGTTATACTGGTGCCATGATTAATTTTTGTTATACTATTGTTATAATGCTATCACTAACAGTTTATTGTTGTGTTTGATCTTGAACTTGTAGGAACTCAACTCTCTCTCTCTCTCTATATATATATATATATATGTATGTATGTATGTATTTTGAAAAATGCTCACACCTATAATATAATATTGTCGTTCCTCAACTTCTTCAAAAGAATGGCCCTTGGACTATTGTCCATGAAACATGTTTGTTGCCATCTCACCATCTTCATCCTTATAACATCATGGAAGATAGATTATAGTGGTAATGCCATATCAAATGACCCACACTCAGTATAATAAGCAAAACATTCTCTAGGACAATTAGTTTGGTGTGATCAATTCTACATTCAGTACACCAAAGCTCTTTACCTTCTTTCATGTCCTCCTTGATCATTGTCAACGTGTCTCTACAAATAGCTTGCATTGATTTGCATTGATCCTAATTCATTATCACTTGAATTATTGTCATCTTTGATTTTCCTTGAGTGAGAGGATGTCTTATTTTCACTTTCTATGGCCATGGTTTGTTTGAATGCATCTTTGTACAACGAGGGAGGTCCTATTTTTGTCTACTTTTTTAGTGATTGTATCAACCCTTCAATGAACCATGTCTTCTTTAGCCCATCCACTGGTTCTCTCTCCAGTTTCCTAGTAATTCCTGTTGGCAGGATTTAGCGGGATGTGAGGTGCTACATATGTCATTTGGGTTATTTCTAGACATATATCCATTATATACCACCACTTAAATAGCCTTAAAACACCTTTGATATGCCTAATGAGCTAGAAAAGAGTAAAATGGTATTAGAGGAAAATGCATATTTGTGGTAATAAGATGATTAAGAGTTATTATGAAAGGATATGATGGAACGACATTATGAAAAGGTATTAAGAGGATATATATATATATATGGCAAATTGCTACCATGAGGGTAGCACCCTTTTTATTAAATACAAAATTAGTTACAAAGATTTCAGATGAGGACCCGAGCGGCCACCAGGACATCCTGCCGCTTGGAAGGCCACTCAGACAATGTGTTTCAAAGAGAAATCAAGGTGTTCCAATTTGGCACAGATGACATTAATCCAGGATTCATTTCCAGTTTCACAGCTTATTGGAAATAATAGCATTAATCACCAATGAAGAGTCACCTTCAAAATTGTCGTGGATTAAACCTCTTGTTCAGAACCACATCACCCCAACAAAAAGAGCACGAAAGTTGGCCTCATTGTTTGAACCATCAGGAGGATAGACTACCCCCAACCATAGCGACCTTCCCATCCAGTCTCTGATGATGAAACCACAACCAGATATTCCAGGATAAGATCGCGTCGCCCCATCAAAACTCAGCTATAATCTTCCAGAGGGAGACACAATCCATCGAGCGTTGATCAATCAGATTTCTTCTTGATTATATCCCCTTTAGGAATGATCAAGTGATTCCATCTTTTCGTAATCTCATCGTTCCAAGTTGAGAAATGCACTTTATCTACCATCCAGTTGTGCGCTCTGTGGACAAGTTCCACTTTAACCTTGTTGCACTTCCACAGTATTGCAAGGCCACCAAAGACCCCATCCGTTACACCAAACTAAACAAACCAGAGCTTAATGAATGAATCAACATCATTGATGATAGCTTCGTTTGAAGTAAAACAATTTCACACACTTGGTGCTCCAATTGGTGCATCACTATGCGCCACCAATTAGGGGCGATAAGTCCCCGAACATTACCCGTATGTAGCTTCATTTCTCTCCAAGGGAATTGACGACTCCCTTAGACCGAGTTAAGTAGGTTTTGATAGATGTCTGTTCCTTTTGCTATGTGATTTCCTCCCTTTTCTTATTTGTTTTCCGTCCTGTGCGTTTCCTTGTAGGCGCAATGTTTATAAGCTTCGTTCCGGATTGAGATATAAAGCTCGGCTCAACAATTTCCAATTCGTCCTCAAAAACACCGTCATATGCTTCTTCATTTGGGTCTGTGCACTTTTTTGTATCATCACGCGTATCCAGATTACAGGGGATCAATGCCAACCAATTATTTTGTGAGGAAGATTTGGTTCAAGTTGGATGATCACGTGTAATGGCCATCGGCAACGATTCCACCTTTGGAGTCTTCGGACCTTTCTTCATGGTCTATCACTGGGCTTTTAGAAATTGGGCATGCCTTGACAAAATGCTTTCTGCTCCGGCATCGAAGGCAAAAAAACTTTGATTGCTCAATCTCAATTTCTTGTTTCCATCTACCAAATGAGGAAGAAAGGACGATTTCCTTTGGGATTCTGTAGATGGATGCGAGACAAATCCGTGCGAAAAAAATCTCATCATTGTGACCCATGTCGATCTCAATAGTTTAATCAAGGGAGTTACTGATCCTTCTGAGGACTTCTGCGGACAAAAATTCAAAGGGTAGAGTTTGACAACAATATACCACATTCAGATTTTATCAATTTGCTTAGCTTAACAAACAGATACAAATATTGAAGACCTGGTATTTATTTCAGAACTGTGTCTATATTGAGTTGATGCCCTCATTCATGCTCCAAAGTGATGCTTCAGATTCCATGCATGTGCTGCTAGGGAGGTGCTTGTTTGGCAATGTTGTATGGTGTCCTTGACTGATAGAAATTTTCCCAGATGATTCTCAGATCTGTATGGTTCTGTGGCAGCTATCAAAACCTTGGTACAACACTCTGAATGAAACCTTCAGTCATGTATGGCGCGAATATGGCAGCTGTAGCCTGTATGGCACTCCTGGCAGCCTCTAAACTGCTCTACGACACCTCTAAATGCAACCACTGAGCTTGCCAATGCTAATTTCTTGGTTGCAGCTATTTGATAATGATTGACTATAGCAGCTATACTTAATTTTCTATCGCCATTACTCAGAATCAACTCCCAAGAAGTTCCACAAACTCATTCAATGGATGTAGCAATTTTCAGATAATAGATATTTGCCTTGAATCTCAACCAAACACTCTTGACTGTATCTTTCAACAGCGAGAAGAATGCTAGCATAGAGGGATTTCGTCCTCCAAGCCCTAGAGAGAAAATCTCCACAATTTCACCAATTTTCATATAATATCCAGGCATACCCAAAGAAAGCTCTTCAATCTCTTTTATAACACTTTCTAAGATCTCAATCACTCACATTGACAATGTGGGATAAAGAAAATCATCTTTTTGCCATTTCCTACAATTTCGGGATTTTTGCGTTTTTGCCCCTATTTTCTCGTGGCTGCTTTTTCGGCTCCTATTTTATTGTGTTTGTTTTTTCTTGATATTTCCCATGCCATGTACATGATTTTCCTTTTAAAATATCATTTCTCACTTAAGTGAATAAAAGGTTCTTTTAATAATTGACTTATATTAATATGTTCTTTAATTTAATAGTCACTTTATTAAAAAACTATTTAATCTTCAGGTATTAAAATAAATAATCAATCATACTCAAAAAACCATGTGTGATAGCTCGTTGGAAAGGTCTCGGTGGGACACTCCAAGTCCAATACTGAAATGCTAGAAATACTAAACCTTGCTGACTGACTATAAATAGTAAGAATCCAAAAAACCTATCAAAACAATTCCGATTGGCTTGAAACTGGAATTGCCTAGGCCAAATCCCTCTATAGCCCCTGTAAAGTCCTGAATAGCCCTCGAGACCATGACAAAAAGGGCTAACGACACATCATGAATTAATGAGCTAGAAAAGGGGACATTACAGTCCGCCCCCCATTGAAATTGCTTATCCTCAAACAATCTAAACTCTGGATGCTATAAGATGTACTCACCCTCCCATGTAGCATCCTCAACCGACAAGTTCTTCCATTTGACCATATATTCTCTGATACTTCTTTTCCGAAGTGAGCGCTCTCTGGTTTCTATGACAGCCTCTGGAACTAAAATAAGCTTCCCCTCTTTATCAAGAGGAGGCAACTCTGCTGACGGTACCACATTGTGACCCAATGCTTTCTTGAGGCATGACACATGAAATACATTGTGTACCCTGCTATTTGACGGCAACTCCAACTCAGAAGCCACTTCTCCTACTCTCCTAATAACCCCGAAAGACCCATAATAGCGTGGCTTCAACTTTTGTGCACCACTCTTCTTGAGAGTGGACTGTCTGTAGGGTTGCAACATGAGATAAACCATATCACCCAACTCAAATGACTGCTCAACTCTGTGCTGATTTGCATATTGTTTGTGCTGGTTTTGAGCTTTCTAAATGTTTTTCTTCAAGGATCTCGTAATGTCCTGACTTTCTTGTAATAGATGCTTGGCCTTCAGTACTCTACTGTCGCCGAACAATAAATTGAAGAAACTTGGAGCCTCATATCCATATAGGGCCATAAACGGTGACATCTGAATGGACATGTGGTAAGTAGTATTGTAGCAGTATTATCCCAAATGTAACCACTTCCCCCATGCCTTCTGTTTCACTGCAATATAATTGCGTAGGTATCCCTCTACCCACTTATTAACAATCACCGTTTGTCCGTCCGTCTGTGGTGATAACTGGTACTCAGGGTGAGCTATGTCCCACGCAATCTGAAGAGCTCTTGTCAAAAATGGCCCATGAACTTACTGTCCCTGTCACTAACAGTATTTCGTGGCAACCCATGCAATTTGAACACCTCCCTGAAGAACAATTTTGCTACTTCAATTGCTGTATAAGTGGACAAAATAGCAAAGCAATGCGCAAATTTAGTTAGCCTGTCGACTACAACATAGATGCAATCCCTGCCTTGGACCTTAGGTAGGCCCGTGATAAAATCCATCGACACACTGGCCCACTTCCTCTTTGGAATGCATAGGGGCTGCAACAAACCACCTAGAAATGAGTGCTCATGTTTATTCTGCTGGCATATCGGACATTCTCACATACTGTACTACATCCGTTTTGAGACCCTTCCAAGTGAAGCGCTCTTGCACCTGCTTGTAGGTTTTGAAATAGCTCGGATGCCCTGCCATAGCTGAGTCATGGAAAACTCTCAAAACCTTTTGCTTAATAGCATATCTTGACACCAAAAAGATCCTCTCCTTATAAATGATCAAGTCATTTACAACAGTGTACCTGTCATCCCGAATAGTGCCATCCTAAGTCACAAGGTTCGAATTCGAGTTCGAGTTCAACAAGTATAAAATTCGGATGAAGTTCGACAAAGACAAAAAATTCGGAATAAAATTCGACAATAAATTCACCTTAAATAAATTTAATTTTTTAAAAATATAAGTAATATATCTAATAAATTATCTATTTAGTTTAACTATTATTTTCCAAAGAGAAAAGTTTTTTAATTTAAATCTATTATAATTGAATATTAATATTTTAATTAAAAATTAATATAAATAAAAATAATATTTAAATTTTTCATTGACATCTAAGTAAATATTTAATTTAAAATCACAAATTTAAAAACTTATTTTTAAATTTTTATAGAATTAAACAAAACTTAAGAAAAAACATTTATAATTTTTTATCGAATATCAAAACATAATGGAAAAATCCAAAAAAAATCTAAAACAATGAAAACATGTTGGTCTGGAGTCGGGTTAGACTTGTGCAGATAAAAATAAAACCATCGTCGGCCTGTGTTTGCATTGAACTTTCCCTCTTTCGCATTCGTGCATCACGCCTGCGGTCAAACTATTGCCCTAGCCGGAAGCTACCCTTTCATTTATAACAAAATCCGAGAAAAAGCGCTCGACGAAAATAACATTTTAAGAAAAATGAAAACGTTTTTTTGAATGCGAATTTTAACAAATTTCTTTTCACCACTGAATATTCGACAGATTTTGAACTTCATAGTTGAAGTTCGCCGAACCCTGTGACTTAGGTGCCATCGATGATCCCAGTGGCCCACTTGTCCTTAGCATATTCTTCAGAAATCAATTCTCTCCAATCATCTTCTATCACTCCCAATGAACGTAAGTGTGGTCTCCGTGAGAGTACATCTGCCACTACATTCTTCTTTCTTTTGAATATCTGTGACTTAGGTGCCATCTATGATCCCAGTGGCCCACTTGTCCTTCGCATAGTCTTCAAAAATCAACTCTTTCCAATCATCTTCTATCACTCCCAATGAACATAAGTGTGGTCTCCGTGAGAGTACATCTGCCACTACATTCTTCTTTCTTTTGACATATTCAATATCAAAGTCATGGGCCTGTAATTTAGTAATCCATTTCTGTTGTCTGTCATTAAGATCTCTCTGGCTCATGGAGTACGTAATGTTGTTATGATCTGTTCTAATTACAAATCTGCACCATACCAGATAAGTCTTGAATTTGGCCAACGCATGCATGATAGCCAACATCTCCCGATCATAAATAGAATAGCTTTTCTCCACCCCTCTCAACTTCTTGCTCTCAAAAGCTATATGGTTTTTCTCCTGCATGAACACCGCACCAATCCCATCTCCTGTAGCATCACACTGTAACTCAAATGGCTTGGTGAAGTTTGGGAGAGCTAATACTGGACAAGAAGACATCACCTGTTCGAAGTGCTCAAAACACTATTGCGCTAAGTCTGACCACTGAAATCCTCCCTTTTTAGTGACAATTGTCAATAGAGCTACTAGCCGTGAAAATCCTTTTACAAATCTTCTGTAAAATTTGCATAGACCAAGGAATCCCTTCAACGTGTAGAGGTTAATTGGTGTTGGCCACTCAACAATGACTTTAATAGGATCCACTCTCACCCCATCTGCACTAATAATGTGCCCCAGATAAAGAAGCTTTTTCATTCCAAACTCACACTTCGATTCTTAGGGAAATAGGGACTTGTTGACGGTAAATATGTCTTGGTTATGTTGTCGACAATAATAAACTATTATAATTAATGTGTAGTTAGTTCCTAGGGGTTAGCAGTTATGGGTCGTGAAGGTTCAGTCACACCCCCTTGGGTGGTTTATAAACATTGTACTTTCCCTTTGGAGATATCATTAGAAGGGGGGAGCAGTGTCTCTGGAAGCATCTATTGTATACATTCTGATCATTAATGGAATTGTTCTACATTCTCTTTATTTACTTCATGTCTTAGAATAACACCCCGTGGGGTAAACATTTGGCGCCATTGCCTCACGAATTTGGAACCGACGTGAGTAGATGGGAATACCAGTCACCGAGAGCACATGAAGAGACGAGAATAAAGAATGTTTTATTAATACCCAATTTATTGAACAAAGATAGAAATAAAAGGTATCGGATGATGAATGCGAGGCCGCACAGAAGGCTGTAATCTTCGCGCAACAAATCGAATGCCAACACAAGCTGAGGCAACTTGCCCAAGACCAACTTGCCGGAGGGTTGCCCAAAGGGGACCTCAGAAGTGGTACAGAAGGTGCACAGGCCGACGAGGAACCGTTCACTTCACCCGAGCATCGGAGAGAGCGAAGTAGGGAGGAGTTGCTTGAAGAGGCACGACTGAGGAAGGCCTTACTTCAAGAAAAGAGAGATCAGCTCAAGAGTTTGACCCGTACACTAGGTGCGGAGAACCAAACTCAAGGAGGAGACGATACTGACGATGGTGCTATTGACAAACAGGTGGACCCTCTGTTTTAGCCAACGACTCCATATAGTATGGTACCACCAATTACGCAGGCACAAGGGCAAGTGCCACCGACCAATAATACAAACACTAACCAAGTGGGTGCGGGTACGGGTGCTGGCACAGGTGGTGCCGGAGCACAAAACCCATCGCGGAGACAACATATCAAACCACCCATGACGACCCATAAAGAGAAATTGCCGAAATTTCATGGCGACGACAAGGACGATCCAGTACGGCATTGCCGTACCTGTGAAACCATCTGGTCAGCCAATGGGGTCACTGACCAGGATGAGTGGGTGAAGCAGTTTCCTGCCACCTTGAGAGGAGTCGCCATTGATAGGTACTCCGACTTGGATAAAACGAAGCTGACCACGTGGGACCAACTTAAGAAGGAATTCGAGAAGGACAATTGGCTCCTCAGGGGCAATAATGAAATAGTCTTTGAGATCTATGACACAAAACAAGGCAAGAAGGAAACAATACGAGCCTACGACCGCCGACTAAAGGAGTTAGTCGGGAAAATGGAGAGCCAGCTAGCAGATGGCCTCAAAAAGAGATGGTTTGTCGAGGGCTTGAATTCCAAATTACAGCGAAGATGAAGATAGTACCCCCGACGTCATATAACGATGCATATAACCGGGCCATGGACCTGGAAAGTGAGCACAAGACATTGAAAAAGAAGAGAAGTAAATCCTCTTCGTCGGACGATGACACTTCCGAAGAAGAAAGCAACAGTGACGATAGATCGAAGGTCACGACTCTCCAAAAAGATATGGAGAGAATGTTAAAAGAATTTAGGACAGTGAAGGGGGGTACGAGCAAAGACGACGAACTATGGTGCATAGACTGCAAGGAGAATGACCACACCAAAGGCTCCTGTCCAAAAAAATCATTCTGTGATATCTGCCAAGTTATGGGTCACTCCGTCAAGGAGTGCCCGTACAACATGAAGTCACGAGGTGCACAAGTATTGTTCACAGAACAGGCCACAACGTCCGCACCGGCAGGCACCTCCCAGCTAACAAACACCACGACGTCATCTGGAGGCTACCGAGATAACAGACGAGGGGGAAATAATATCAGTAATAACAATAAAAACTGAAGCCGCATCCAATATGACGCCAAAGGGAGACCTATCATCTAATGCAGGGGCTGTAGCCAATGGGGGCACTTTGCTCGTGACTGCAAAGCCGAGGGTGCTTCCCCACAACACTGGTGTAAATGGTGTGGTCTCGGCGACCACGATGTTGCACACTGTCCGAAGGGAGTGAACCTCATAGACATTGATAATATCGTGCTCGTACTTACAAGGGGCCAAGAGAAGAAGGCCACATATACAGATCCCCGTACGGAGATGGAGAGGGTACGCGAAGCAAAAGCAACAATTGACAAGGAGATGGCTGCACAACAGAAGACCACCCAGGAAGCTATCAACACCTCACGCACGAAGGCGGAGGAAAACATCCTAAGGCAGGTATTCCAGATAGAGTTGCAGATAAAACTCCAGGACCTCTTGGAGACCATACCTCAATTAAGGATTGCTATCCTTAACATGACACCATCACAACCTCGTCAGGTACCCGAAACTTCTCCAAGTCTTACCGCAGATCCTATGTTGCTAGCCATGAATAGTGGGCGTAACCCAGCGGTGGTCGAGATGGGTATCGTTGGCACCACTCTCACAGACACCATTGTAGATGGAGTGTCCGGAGAAAATGTACTTCTGGAGGAGACATGGAAAAAGTTGGGGAAACCCACGCTGTGGCCTCCGACATTCAGCCTGTTGGGAGCGGACCAGCACGACATCAAACCCATCGGAACCCTCATGGCTCAACGCGTGATGATTGGGACACAACCCTTCGTACTCGACTTTGTGGTGATCCCACTAAAGAAAAAGGGGTACGATGCTATTTTGGGACGAGGATGGCTCACCTCGGCGAAGGTGAACCACAACTGGAAGCGGAACACACTCACCATGGAAATTGCCAGGAGGAAGTACGTGATTGATCTCCGCACGTAAATGGTGAGCGAGGAGTTAGCATCTTCGGACTCAGAATCCGAAGGAGAGCAATTGGGAGAAGATGAAGGGCAAAGAAGAATGGAGCCCAATGATGAAGGAGTGTTGGAGTTGGAAGAATGTTCTGGGGATGATGGAGATTCAATGAATGGCATCTTTCATTGGAAAATGGAAGATTACAAGTTCTTCACACCATCTTGTAACATGCTAAGCATTAGGGAGGAGGAAGCCACCCCTGCACACTAGTTTACAAAGGAAGAACCCATCAAATACCAGGAGGTAAAATCAAAGGGGAAAAACCTCGGTGACGACGCTCGTGTCGGCGACAGTTGGAACCCCGTGGCCACAAACTTCAAAATCTTTATCCTCCTTATGTACGGGCCAATGATCGTGGTCCCTATAGAATTTATGGTTCCCAGCCTTAGGATTGCCATCGAAAACAAACCCAAGGACAAAGTTTGGGAATTCAGCTACGACGGGGCCATCCAGTTGTGGACTCTCGACGGAGGGGAGATACACGAGGCCATTAACAGTTCCAAATCGAAACTTCACCCGTAGAGGATGGACAAAGCACCCGAAAGGATGGACAGAACACCCGAGGGGATGGAAGGGGACCCGAGAAACCCGAGAGGCCGGATGGACGACCAGAGAGGCACTTGGAAGGTAATTAGATTAGGCGTTTAAAATATATATATATATATATATATAATATAAAAATGAAAAAATTGAAGAAAAAGAGCAAGTCAAACTTGACTGTAGGGGGTCCTACGGTGGTGTTTCCGCAGGCACGCGGCCAAGGCCAAGACTTCACGCGGGGCCTCAAGTCGAAGCGCACTGTAGGAAATGGGAGTTCAATGCACAAGTCTCACCGTAGGTGTTTAGGAGACCGAAAAGGCATTCACCGTAGAAGCAAAGCCATTCACCGTGGGAGATATTGAGACATTTACCGAGGAGATGGAAAGGCATTCACCGTAGGCATGCCTTGATCGTTGCGTGGGCTGCTGGGAAAGAGATTGGATTCGAAGGTGATGCTTTTGGTCTTGATCTAAGGCCTCGTGAGTTCAAATGGCGGTGGAGTCGAAGGAGAACTTGGTAGTGGGTACCCATTCCTGGGGGGTTGTCAAAGGAGATGGAAATACGAAAAGGGAAACATAAACAATGAATTGCTACCGGCGTAGGGGAAGACACACTTGGAAAATAATACACCGCAAAAGGACAGAAAAGAATATAATAAATTAAAAGGAGGATATGTCGTAGGGAAAGTTTATACACGGCAAGAACTCATACCACAGAATAATTAGAAAAAAAAAGAAGAAAGAGAGAACCACCGAACGTAAAGGAGATAACACCGTCGGGCACGGGAGAAGGCATACACTGCACGTGGGAAGTAAATACATGGCCGAGCTCCATCGCACAGGGCATTACAACATCGCCGTCAGCAACAACGTACATGCCAAGGGGTCTGGAAGAAAATCCAATGCGACATTCAAATACACTACCGTTCGGTATAAATAACTTTGGGCATTCGGCATTCATTCTCCGCGGTGGAATTAAGGAGATTCGCACAGGAGAGAAGGAAAAATCTACACAGTCGCTCGGAGGGAGAAAAGAATAAAGGCACAGGAAAAAAATAATTTCGAACATACCCCATGGTAAAGACAGAGTTAGACCATCGTATGGTGGCGTATTATGAACTGAGGCGTGAAAACAATGGAAATGAAGGGACCGTATGGTAGAAAAGAGATGATCGTACGGTGAACAATTTAAACAGGCGCGAGCACCATACGGAAGAGAAAAGAGCTCGGGAAGCACTAAAGGGGACCACCAACCGTACGAACATATAAGAGGCTGGAGGCGCCAAAATAAAATATTTGCTTGATTGAATGCTAGAGTTGACAAGCCGTATGGTACACCAGCAGTATGGTAGAAGACCGTACAACAACAAACACAATTAAATTGCCAAGCAAAACACAGACTTGTCTGTGCGGTCATGAAAAGGCTAACCGTATGATTACAGAAGGGAAATAACGCAAGGCAACAACCGTATGGCAGGTAATAAAAATTGCACACTACAACCTTGAGTTTGGGGCACCAACGCAGTCAAGGTAAGCGTTGGGTTTGTTCCGCATGGTGAGAAAGAAGTCTGAAGCTAAGTGTTGTAGGGGAAGCCATAAGTCGCCGAGGGAGATAGATTTGGAGGTTGTGACCACACAGAGTTGAGCAAATGAGACCTAGAGATGCTGTAGGCATGGATTGTCCGCGCGCCAGTGGTGACGAGAGAGGTAGAAGGGTACTACGCTTTGAGACACTCAGAGTATGTCTCAGCTGGACATGAGGCTGCCGTGGTGGATGCACAGAGAGCTCGGGAGGAGCTGACCACCCGGTTGGAGGCAGTAGAGCAAGACTTGGCTCAGTGTACCTAGTAGTTGGATGTGGAGAAGGTAGCATGGCTATTGAGGACAAATTGGCTATGGAGGCAGTATCATTTGAGTAGCAAATTTGCAGCACTTGGTAGAGGTTGAGATTGAGCAACATGTTTTGGTTCTTGTATGCAGTTGTCCATCATTCCTATTTTTTTTGTTCCCGTCTCGGACATTCTGTTGTTGTCATCCAGAGATGACTTTTCTTTTGGGGGGGATGATGTTGACGGTAAATATGTCTTGGTTATGTTGTCGGCAATAATAAACTATTATTAGTTATGGGTCGTGACGGTTCAGTCACACCCCCTCGGGTGGTTTATAAACATTGTACTTTCCCTTTGGAGATATCATTAGAAGGGGGGAGCAGTGTCTCTGGAAGCATCTATTGTATACATTTTTGATCATTAATGGAATTGTTCTGTGTTCTCTGTATTTACTTTATGTCTTAGAATAACACCCCATGGGGTAAACAAGACTCACTCTCCAAAATACTCAGAATCTCCTCCAAGTGTTGCATATGCTCCTCCCAGGTCCTGCTGAAGATTAAAATATAATCAAAGAAGACTAGCACAATTTTTCTTAATTGCCTCCTGAATACTCTATTCATAGTCTTGAAACGTAGCAGGGGCATTGATAAGCCCAAACGACATTAGAAAAAACTCGAAATGGCCATAGTGACACCTGAATGTTGTTTTCTCAATATCCTTGGCCCTCATTCTGATTTGATGATAACCGGATCTCAAATCTATCTTAGTGAAATAACACGCACCATGCAACTCATTTATGAGCTCATCTATCCGCGAAATTTGGTACATGCTCTTTATGGTCTTTTTATTCAAGGCTCCGTAGTCAATACACATCTGCATAGTCTTAAATTTTTTCTTCACTAAAACCACCGCTGATGCAAATGGGTTCTTGCTAGGCCTAATGTGACCCTTCTCTAATAACTCCTTAATTGCATTTTCAATTTCATCTTTGTGTTTCTTTGGGTGTCTGTATGGAGTGGTGATCACGGGTTTAGCTCCCTCTAACTCTATCACGTGCTCAATGCCTCTCTCAGGAGGAACTCCATGTGGGATACTGTCAAACACCTTGGTGTGCCCAGATATAAACTCTTGCATGTCTGGGTGGTAATTCTTCACCTGTTGATCTGAAACTGTAGGCATAATAAGACACTCTGCTGCCCACTCCATCTCATCATGTCTGAATAACCGCTCCATTCTCCTAAGTGATACCACCCTGAGTCCACTATGTGATAAAGCTCTAAGTACTACATTCATGCCTTGGTGCTCAAAACGCAACTCCATTTTATCTAAGTTAAAAGTGAACTCATGGAGAGACTTCATCTAGGTCATGCCAGGAATGACATCATAATCTTCCATGTTGACTACATAAAATTTTCCCACCATGTCATAGTCTCCCATCCACATATGTAGATCAGTAATCACGCGAGTGCTCTGTAATTTATGTCCGCTAGCCACTATAACTTTGAAGCCTTAATGCCCCTCAGTCTGAAGCCTTGATGCCCCTCTGTCTGAAGCCCTGTCTTCTTGACCAGTCTCTCTGATATAAAATTATGGGTAGCCCCTGTGTCCACCAATGTAATAACACACTGCCCTTGTATTACACTCCTCACCCTAAAGGTTATTGCCTGATCATCACGTGAAAGTCGTGCAATGGTTTTTTCGCCACCTGATTCCTTTTCTGATGGTTTCTCCTCATCGCCACCCTCCGAATTTGATTGTTGTTCTGCATCCTCTGATGTTGACTCCTTAGCTGAAAAGTACTGAATCGGTTCTGCTTTTGCCCTTACTGAACACTTGTGTGAAAGATCCCAAGGCTCTCTGCAATTAAAACATAGTTTCCTCCTAAGGTCATTTAATTGCTTGCTATCCAACCTTTTTAGTTTCATTCTTA
This sequence comes from Thuja plicata, assembly GCA_018584345.1. Lineage (NCBI taxonomy): Eukaryota > Viridiplantae > Streptophyta > Pinopsida > Cupressales > Cupressaceae > Thuja > Thuja plicata. Next base: position 249,853 of record MU227421.1, read on the forward strand.
GGCTGTCTTTATGTAAATTTTTCTTATCTTTATCCTTTTTGGATGGAAAGCCCTTTGAATGAGAGTTGTCTTTTGATGATGAGGTTTCCATGTCTCTAGCCTTCTTGTAGGCTTCCTGTAATGTGGTGGACTTGAGGCCCTTAATCCAGGCCTTCAGAGGTTTTGCAAGCCCATCCATTAACAACACTAACAACCTCCTCCGTGAAATATCTGTAACCAATACTGATAGTCTCTGAAACTCTGATATGAAGGTATCTACTGAACTCCACTGCTTAAGTTGAGCTAACTCTTTAAAGTGCAATTCTGGTTCCTTGTCAAAACGCTCAATCAAACTCTCTTTGAACTCGACATAGGAAGTAATCTGATCATGGCCCATAGTGACCATGCCATGATGCTACCACTCGTGTGCTAAGCCATCCAGATGTAATGCTGCAAATTTAAAGGCCTCCACTTCTGGCACTGGGTTTAACTGAAAATATGTATCAACTTTCTGCACCCATGCTCTGGCAGTAATCTTCCTTGAACCGTCATAGTATGGCAATGTGAGCTTGCTCACTTTCTTTTGTAGATCACTATGCTGTCCGCTACCAGCTGTGCAAGGCAAATGCTTCAGCCTAACATCCATATATTCTCTGAAAGAGATATCTGCCCGAAATTCTTCTCCTCCATCTTCCCAATCTCTTCGTAACTATGCCCGCAATTCCGTAATCTGAGGCTCGTTCTCCGGTTGTACCGGAAATCTAGGGGAAAAGTCGGTATAAGAGGCCTCGAACACACTATCCTCTCTGGTCTAGCTGCATGACCAAAATTATCAGCCATCTGTCCACCTCCATTTCCTCCATTCTGTCCATGACGCCCTTCATTATTTCCGCCATTATTTTCTCCATTGCTTCCACCGTTATTACCTCCATTACCTCCATTGTTATTCACATTAATTCCCATCTGTCTAGCCATCATTTGCATCATAAGATCCATGCACTGGTTTTGTTCCCGGATTCTTTGCTCTGCCTGTCGCTGCCCCAGTTGTATAGCCTCTAGAAAATTAAATAATCTTTTTTCTCCCAGATCCCATCTTTCACCCATATTACCTGTCTCTTGTTCAGTTGTGCCTCTACAATCTTCTGGATTTCTCTGTTCTTCTTGCCCTGTATTTAATAAAGTCCTGTTTCTCCTTGTGTTATAGTGATGAGTTAATGGATGCACATTCCAATCAGTCACGTCACTGCTTGTTCATCTGTATTGTACCCACCAGGATGGCAGGATACATTGCTCTGATACCACTGTAAGATACCCCCTTGATTTGATCAATTTTTTTTAACCTTTGTCTCACGAGAATTTTGGTAAACAGTTTGCTTGCAATCTGAATACTGAGTTTCTGATTTGTTCTCAATGTGCTGATGTAAATGAGATTGTTGTTGTTTTCAGAGTAAGTTTTAGTTCATTCAATAAGGGACAACACATAACAAATACTTGCACAATAATATAGAAATGACACTTATGCAAAGATTATAGAAGTAGAGTCTGATAACAATATACCACATTCCGATTTTATCGATTTGCTTAGCTTAACAAACTGATACAAATATTGCAGACCTGGTATTTATTTCAGTATCGTGTGTATATTGAGTTGATACCCTCATTCTTGCTCCAAAGTGATGCTTCAGATTCCATGCATGTGCTGCTAGGTGGGTGTTTGCTTGGCAATGCTGTATGGTCTCCTTGACTGATAGAAATTGTCCCAGATGATTCTCAGATCTGTATGGTTCTGTGGCAGCTCTCAAAACCCTGGTACAACACTCTGAATAACAGCTCCAGTCATGTATGACGTGAATATGGCAGCTGTAGCCTGTATGGCACTCCTGGCAGTCTCTAAACTGCTCTACGACACCTCTAAATGCAACCACAGAACTTACCAATGCTAATTTCTTGGTTGCAGCTATTTGATAAGTGAAACCAATATGATAATGATTGACTACAGCAGCAATACTTAATTTTCTATTGCCATTACTCAAAATCAGCTCCCAAGAAGTTCCACAAACTCATTTAATGGATGTAGCAATTTTCAGATAATAGATATTTACCTTGAATCTCAACCAATCCCTCTTGACTGTATCTTTCAACAGCGTGAAGAATGCTAGCATAGAGGGATTTCGTCCTCCAAGCCCTAGAGAAAAAATCTCCACAATTTACCAAGTTTTTTATAATATCCAAGCATACGCAAAGAGAGCTCTTCAATCTCTTTTATAACACTTTCTTAGAGCTCAATTTCTCACATTGACCATGTGGGATAAAGAAAATCACTTTTTTGCCATTTCCTATAATTTCGGGATTTTTGCGTTTTTGCTCCTATTTTCTCGTGACTGTTTGTTTGGGTCCTATTTTATCGCGATTGCTTTTTTTTCTTGATATTTCCCATGCCATGTACATGATTTTCCTTTTAAAATATCATTTCCCACGTAAGATATTCTTTGATAGTACTTTTCCAAAGTGAGCGCTCTCTGGTTTCTATGACAGCCTTCGGAACTAAAATAAGCTTCCCCTCTTCATCAAGAGGAGACAACTTTGCTGGCGGTACTACATTGTGACCCAATGCCTTATTTAGGTGTGACACATGAAATACATTGTGTACCCTGCTATCTGCCGGCAATTCCAACTCAGAAGCCACTTCTCCTACTCTCCTAATAACCCTGAAAGGCCCATAATAGCGTGGCTTCAACTTTTGTGCACCACTCTTCTTGAGAGTGGACTGTCTGTAGGGCTGCAACATGAGATAAACCATGTCACCCACCTCATATGACTGCTCAACTCTATGCTGATCTGCATACTGTTTCTGCTGGTTTTGAGCTTGTTGGAGCATTAAATTTTTTTCATTTAGAGGCATCAAATGTACCTATTGGCATTTATGTTTCAAAGGCAAAAGTGTATTGAAGGGGTCAAAATCAAGTTATTCCTCGAAGCAGCTAATTTGGAACATTTTTTTGCTACTTCGCAAGGTTGGAAAACAAGTGTGGTGAAATGGCAAAATTTCGCGATTTCGCAAGGAGTCAATATCAAAGGCCACGAGATAACGATTTTTCTCTATTTCGCTAAAGACATTTCTTAGAGATCGCAAGATGGTGATTTTCGCTTTTTTGTAGGAAGTAAAATTAAAGCTTTCCGAGATGGCAAAAAGATTTGCTAGATTATTGGGAGCTGGGATGTGAAGGGACTAGAGCTAAGAGATCAAAATATTTTGGAATGAGTAAGGAAGGAAGCTTTGTGATAGGAACAATCAAAATTTTGTGAGCAAAGATTTCAGAGATGCTGTAATTTCGACATGCTGCAAAATGATGCCGCCATAGGATGAAAATGATCGAAATTTAACAATCTAAAAAAGACCCAATTCGGAAAATCAAAATTCCTATCTCCAGTTAAAATGTTATTTTCGTACAATATATTTTGGCTTGCCGACCAAGCCAAAATTCGAAAGATAGGTAGTTATCAACTAATTAGTTGATTAGTTTTTTCTCAAAAGAGTTTTCTAAATTTTAATGAAGAATGATGTCTTTTCACCCTAAAGGGGTATGAAAATTATTCAACCACATATATATGTGGTGTAAAATGTAATCATAAAGGGGAATCACATTGTAATATATCATTTTTACTATACTATTGTTTTTGAAGATACTTGGATAGTGACCTGAACCGATATGCAAATCAATTGTATTCACTTTTTTGATTAATAGAAAGAAAACCTGTTTTCTCTCCAAGATTGAGGAAGTAAGTTCATTGTTTTTGATTGGATTGGTCCTTTGCATTTTTCAGTTTCAAGAATTTCTTCTTTACTGTTAGATGTCGGAGAATTGAAGTTTTAAAGATTGGTTTTTGAGTATCAAGGGTTGTATACGAATCTATCATCTATACAATTCCTTGTCTAATTGGTTTGTTGCCAAGGAATTAAATTCATTTAGACTAAAATAAATATTATAACCAATTCATTGGTAATGTCATGGGGGAGGGGACCTGAAGTTTAATTGTAAGGTGTACATGATAATTCAAACAAAGCTTGACTACATTTTGCCCAATTAGTTGGATAAGGGACTAGCTTGCGTATTTCCCCAAAGAAGGGTTTTTACATTTGCATGAGCATTGAAGTTCTTTCATTTCATCGTTGTGTATTTGAAGTTACTAGTAAATTATCTCATACCTAAAGCATTTTCTTACACACTATTCAATTGTTACAAATCATTCAAACACAAGTAAGAATTAAACATTCTTATTCTGATTAATCTCAAGGAACATTTGCAATCCTCAGAGACCAAGGAATTTTAAATTCTCTATAGAAAAACATCTTTGTGTTTGGGGTGAGGGTTTACCCACCTAGGTATAATGAAGCCAGTGCAGAGGAATTAGACTATTCCCGTTCGTTGCCCAAGACTGATTGAAGCAATCTAGGAGAATCTGCAAAGCTCTTGGATTTCCAATCTGTGGTTTTGGGAACCAAAAGAGCTTTCTAAATGTTTTCCTTCAAGGATCTCATAATGTCCTGACTTTCCTGCAATAGATCCTTAGCCTTCGGTACTCTACTATCGCCAAACAATAAATCCAAGAAACCCTGAGCTTCATATCCATATAGGGCCATAAACGGTGATATCTCAATGGACATGTGGTAAGTAGTATTGTAGTAGTATTATCCCAAATGTAACCACTTCACCAATGCCTTTTGCTGCACTACAATATAATTATGGAGGTATCCCTCTACCCACTTATTAACAATCACTGTTGTCTGTCTGTCTGTGGGTGATAACTGGTACTCAGGGTGAGCTGTGTCCCACACAGTCTGAAGAGCTCTTGCCAAAAATTGGTCATGAACTTACTATCCATGTCTCTAACAATATTCCGTGGCAACCCACACAATCTGAACACTTCCCTGAAGAACAACTTTGCTACTTGAGTGTCTGTATATGTGGATGAAATAGCAAAGAAATGCGCAAATTTAGTCAGCTGGTCCACTACAACATAGATGCAATCCATGCCTTGGACCTTAGGTAGGTCCGTGATAAAATCCATCAACACACTGTCTTACTTCCTTTCTGGAATGGTAGGGGCTGCAACAAACCACCTGAAATGAGTGCTCATGTTTATTCTATTGGCATATTGGACACTCTCTTACATATTGTAACACATCCGTTTTGAGACCTTTCCAAGTGAAGCGCTCTCGCACATGCCTATAGGTTTTGAAATAGCTCGGATGCCCTGCTATGGGTGAGTCATGGAAAGCTCTCAAAACCTTTTGCTTAATAGCATATCCTGACACCAAAAAGATCCTCTCCTTGTAAATGATCAAGTGATTTACAACAGTGTACTTGGCATCCCGAATAGTGCCATCTATGATCTCAGTGGCCCACTTGTCCTTCGCATATTCTGCAGATATCAACTCTCTCCAATCATCTTCGATCACTCCCAATGAACATAAGTGTGGTCTCCGTGAGAGTGCATCTACCACTACATTCTTCTTTCTTTTGACATATTCAATATCAAAGTCACGAGCCTGTAATTTAGTAATCCATTTCTGTTGCCTATCATTAAGATCTCTTTGGCTCATGAAGTACTTAATGCTGTTATGATCCGTTTTAATGACAAATCTGCACCCTACCAGATAAGTCCTGAATTTGGTCAATGCAAGCATGATAGCGAGCAATCTCCCGATCATAAATAGAATAGCTTTTCTGCACCCGTCTCAACTTCTTGCTCTCAAAAGCTATAGGGCGTTTCTCCTGCATGAACACCGCACCAATCCCATCTCCTGTAGCATCACACTGTAACTCAAATGGCTTGGTGAAGTCTGCGAGAGCTAATACTGGACAAGAAGACATCACTTGTTTGAAGTGCTCGAAACACTGCTGCGCTAAGTCTGACCACTCAAAGGCTCCCTTTTTAGTGACATCTATCAATGGAGTTGCTAGCCGTTAAAATCCTTTTACAAATCTTCTGTGAAATCTGCATACACCAAGGAATCCCTTCAACTGTGAGAGGTTAACTGGTGTTGGCCACTCAACAATGGCTTTAATCTTCTCAGGATCCACTCTCACCCCATTTGCACTAATAATGTGTCCCAAATAAAGAAGCTCTGTTATTCCAAATTCACACTTCGATTCTTTGGCAAATAGGGTTCGAGAGAAGTGATTGAGGAATAAAACCATTGAAGAGTACCTAGTTAAATGGAAGGGTTTACCTATGGAAGATGCTACCTGGGAAGGAGCCGAAGTCTTCAACCATCCCCCGAAATCGCTTTAGGGCAAGCAATCTTTTGTTAGGGTGGAGTACCATGCTCCTCAATAAACACCCCATGATTATTCTGTCTCTGTTCATAAGAAAACTATCAAACTAGAAAATTATCTTATTCTAATAATTCCCAATTTTCTAATAGTGACTATCATGCCTAGGCTGACAACAAATATGGAGAAATTAAGTCATCTACCATTGCGGCAATCTTATTGGCAACTCTAGCGGCGGTCAAAGGCAGTGACAATAATAAACGAAAATAATAACAATATGCATTGCAGTAGTCTTATTGGCAATCCCAACGACAATGAAAGACATTGACAATAATAAACGAAAACAATAACAGTATGGTTTAATGCCAAGGTGTTTAATTAAGTGGTTCAATAACTAAGAGAAAACAATTAGTTAAGGCAAAATGAAGAGACGTTACCCTTGAAGGAAGACACCATTGGCAAGAGACATGACCATCCAGACAAATCAAGAGATATTTAAGAACAAGGTAGTGAGCATTCCAAGGAGAAGAAGACTCATCAATCTGGAATAAGCATCTGATCAGAATACTAAAAACACATATAACTGTGATATTGCATCCATTAATTGGTATGGAATTTAAACGTCTGATGCATTTGATCTACATATGTGAAATTATAGTTGATGATGTGTTCACTTCTACCTAAGTGTAATAATAGATAATAGCACATCATTCTACCTATATGCCATCATAAATATTAATACTATCAATAGCTTATTAGTAATTACTGATAGTGCTACATTTGATCTGCTTATATTTTATCGCTATTCTCACATGCATTACTGATATATGATGATTACATAAATGCGTACGCCTATTCCATAATCACGAATGGGTTGGAGGAAATAAGAAGGGAGATGTGATTTACCAACTCCCCTGGACTAAGTATGCCACCCCAAGAGGATGGAATTGCTCATAGTTGGGCATTCCTGCCCCTTGTGGGCCGAGAAGCGATTTGATGACCCCAAGGGGGAATTGGTCATAGTAGGAGATTTTTGTCCCTTATGGGATACTCCAAGGAGGGAATTGGTCATAGTTGGATGTTCTTGCTGCTTTGGGGATGTGGGCAAGTTTGCCATAATATGAATGTGATGTGCTCTCAGGCTTAGCTAGGCTGGGTAGTTTACTGGCACCCTCTCGAAGTTCCTACCAAGATGGTTTAGTGATTGATATGGGGTAGTCATTCTACTTATTTTACAAAACTCCTTATGCACTAACTAAGTATACACATGTTACTTTCTCAAAATATTAAGGGCTATTAAAGTAAATTTGGCATTCTATTCTTGGAATTGTTATTTATGTGTAAACAGGTTAAACTCCAACTTGGGGACATTGCAATTCTTCTTTGATGCGTTAGAGATTGCCCTTCTACGCCTTGCTCTTTGTCTACAAAGAAGTCCTTGGATTCTATTTCACTATGAAAACTTACATCATCAGTATGAGGCAATCGAAGATATTTAGTTGTGTCTTCTTCCAATTGAAGTTTGTTTGTAAGATCTAAACACACCTCTTATGGAAGGAGGAGTTGCCTTGCAAACTCCACATCTTTATTCAGGCATTTGTAGTTGATTAAATGCTTTCATATATTTGTTTCAAACATTTAACCCTAGCTCACACTTTGGCTTTGTTGCAATATCAACCTTGATTTCGCTTCAATTTTAATAGTGTAATTATATTAATGAGATTTCTTCATGTAATATTGTTCCTTGTTCTCTTTGCTCCACCATTCTTAGAGATCATTGATCTGCTGGCCTGATCATGTTGTGGTCTCTTTGCACCTTTATTGGGGTCTAAGGGTGTTAATTTTTTGAAGTTTGGCGTCGGTCCATGCTTCAATTGTGGTCTTCATGATGAATTATCTTCCTATACATTTAATTTATTTGTTGTCTTTGTCCCTTATAATTCCTTTCAACATGAAGGTCTTGTAATGTTATGAAGTGTTCGGTGAGGATTTGGGAAAATGATCGAGAAATGTGTCCACTTCTTTAATCACTGCTCAACTATTCCAAATTGTTTTGTGCAACACTCGTTTCCTTTTGGCTTCTTTGTGAACATGTTGGATACACAAGATCCTTTGTGAGTTTGTCCTCTCTTTGTTGGTTAGATTACACTACTTCATTAACTAGTTGTCCCATCTTTACATATCAATGGTACTCTTGGTTTTAGTCTGATCAAACTTATTTAAGGCAACAATGGCATTGTTTAGTGCTTTATCTGATAAGGCTCGTACCTGCATAAATGAAGAGAAAACAAAATGCATATAAGAATAAGTAACATATGTATATCTTTATTTATATGAAGTTCTTACATATAAGTATACTAGGGAAGATCAACCAAGTACTAGACTTGTCCCTGTGTAGGAGAGATAAACTTCAAAAGGGGGAGTGAATGATTGTTATTAAGATATCCATTATACTTGCTTACAAGTAATCAAAGCAACTAACCAAAGGCAACAAGTACTATTAAAATAGTTGGCTATTATCAAAACCTTACAATCTCTTTCATATTAATTACAACTCTTCTCAATAGCTACATTGAATTTCATAAGACCTTAAAATAGCATGTGAAGTTACGATGTCTAATTTCTCAATTGACTCATAAACACTTAGTGCCTATGGATGTGTACATACACAAGCACATGTCAGTGTGTGCATGCTTGTGTACATGTGGGTGGGGGTGCGAGTAGTTGCATGCATAGTTAAAAATATCGTTATCAACAACTTATTGCCAAGGGCAAAAAAAATCAGTAAAATATCGGATATAAATTGGCAACTTATCAGGAAAATATGAAGAACTTAAAAAATTGCTTAAATTTAATTAGAAATGCATTTTTGTTTTGCGAAATTCAATGAGGAGATGCATGTAATGAGTCAATAAATGAGTAAACAAATCAAACAAGCTGAGTCTAGATATATACAAATGCAAATAGGGTACAAAATCGCATCCTCATGTGGAATGCTAATGGCTGGTAGCCATAGTCTGATAGTCTGAACTCTGAAGCAAACTAAAAATAGGAAATTGTCTTTGTAAAACTATAAGTAAATATAAGTACAACATCAAATAGTCTACATCTTCCTCTTCCCCTTCCCAACAGCTCTATTGAAAACTACTGTAGTGGTAGGGGGTCTAGCCCTAGAAGTCCGTTTTGGCTGTGGCTGTGCCTCCTCCCTTTGCACAACTAGCTGTGATTCGACCTTTATCCTAGATGTAGATGGTGCTGACAATGGCAATGACTCATCATCTGAATCCTCCTCAATGTCCCCATCCTCCTGAATGTCATCCAATCCCACTGCGAATCCATCCTCCTCCATAGCCCGCCTCTCCAAATCGTAGATCTCATCGTTTGTGAACAATGAAGGCTGCTTTTATGATGTCCAATCACAATATGGATCTATGTCATCCAAATCAAGTGGACCAACTGGTGTTCCCTCTGCCTTTCTTACACACAACCGAAGGTTATATTGCACAAAGACAAGGTCATTGAGGCGCTTCTGTGCTAACTTGTTCCTCTTTTTCGTGTGAATGACCTCATACAAGCTCCAATTTTGCTCACAACTGGATGAACTACAAGGCTGACATAAGATTCGGAGGGCAAGTCTTTGCAGATTTGGGGCATTTCCACCCCAATTTCGCCACCATGCATTTGCAAAATAAAATATTAAAGAGTTAGAAACCAAGGTGAAAACATATATTTGTAACTTAGTTTTTATCTACTTATCATGCATGTGAAAGACTCCAGAAATCCAAATATTGTACCTGGGGTTTGAGTGTTTCTTCCTCTCTTTGCCAAGTCTGAAGATAATAGTTTGCTCGTTGCATTTTGGTACACTTCCAATTCGGTCACAATGAGGTCTCTCACCTCAACCTCGGGTACCATCCTCTGCATGCATTTAGTGAGACCTTACATGACCTTTCCATTGGGATTCGAGTAGGATGGAGAGAAGCGAAAACAAGGGTTGAGGAAGTACCCGACCCCACAAATGGGTAGGTGGAGCTGGTTGTTCCACCTATCAATAATTTCCCATATGGGGTCAAATTTGAGGTTTTCCCCCTTGTAGTTTTTGATAGCCTCTTTGACCCTATCCATGGCCTCATAAAGATACCCCATTGGGGTTTGATCTTCATCTACCAAGCCTAGAACTCTAACTGAGGACTCCGACACCTACAATTGAAAAGTAGAAAAAGATTCTCATGAATCATTAGAGACTAGAGTTACAAATTAATAATGAAAGACTTGATTCTTGAATACAAAAAAATTAAATATTCAACTTTTGAAGTTTCCAAGTTACCTTCACAATTTCTGTAGCATTTTGTGCAAATTGGTTGTTGAAGACAACATATGCAACACTTTGTCCATCAGGCTTCTTTGAATAACTTGAGTCTAGCCATGCTTGACTCACAAACATTTGCTTCAAAGCTGTCAAAGAAGTAATAATACTGTGCAACGTTAAGAAAATCATTGCAAACCTTGTGACTCTTGCTCTAACCAACTCCTTCCCTTGGCTGTGTTCTCTCATCAAGCGTAGAACCCAAGGATGATTGTAAATGTATTTTGTTATCTTTCTTGCATCCTCTACAACCAGTCTCACCCAATCCAATTTTCCTATGTCCTCTAAAAGAAGGTCAAGGACATGCATTGCACAAGGAGACGAAAAAAGTGTACTATATTTTTCTTGGAGGATCTTACCCACTGCCACATATGCCGCTGCATTGTCGGTTATGATTTGCACCACATTATCAATCTTCACCCCCATCGCAACTTGTTCTAACATTAGAGCCAAAGTTTCAATTGTCTTTACCTTGCTGGAGACATCCAAGGATTTCAAAAAGATCACTTGATCCTTGCAAGAAATCAAAAAATTGATGATGCTGCGGTTTTTTCCATTCGTCCATCCATTTGAAAGAATGGTGTAGCCGAATTGTTTCCATTGTAATTTTTTGCTCTCCTACCACATCTTTGGCACTAGAAACTACATCTTTGAGCAACCTACAAGCACGAAGTAAAATTAACGTTAAGTACACAATTTTGTTAAAAAAAAACTTACATTCAACAAAAATAATTAAAACCGTAAAACATTTAAAAATTAAAATAGGTGAATTAACCTTCCACTCAATTGCAGGAGAAGGTCCTTTGTAGCCCTTTCCCGCCACAATAATTCTCGTAACAAAATTTAGCCAATATGGACTTGTTGCAACATTGAAGGGGATGTTGTTGAAGTACCAGAAATCGACACATTGAATGTCTACTTGCCTATGCACATTGCCGTTCCACCCAGTACCCTCCAATGATGGCTGTGCTTCAGGTGTGTTTTTGTGCACAAAATCTATCTATAGAAGATGACTGTGGCGCAGATGGTGGTGGTTTACTAGAAGCAACAAAACTGGTGGCTGAGGGGATAGTGGATTTGTGGATACGTGGGTCATGACGAGAGTGCACTATGTCCTCTATTGCTGCTTATTATTTCATTATGATCCTGTATATTTGAGTTGAATCTAAATTGTTTTAGCAAAATCCAAACTAATGATGGTGATTAGAAAATGATAAATGATTCTTAAAAAGGAGACGTAGTGGGATACCTTGAGATTCAGAAATGGCTGCCCTCATGGCTAATTTTTGTCCATTCTCTTTGCATTTTTTTCTCTTCTTGGGCAGCGAGCAAGACATTTTTCTCTCTTTTTATTTCTTCCGTGGTGCTGTCACAAACCCTTGTGTCATGCTTTGTGATCCCTCCAAGGTGGTATTTCAAATGAGATATGCCTCCATTAGTTATTTTTTCACATTTTATGCAAATCGCTGTATTAAATTTGGGTCCTTCAAAGGCATACTTCCAAGCCTTATCTCTAACCCCTTTAGGACGCGTGCCTACATATCCAGATGAACATGCATCTATTGGGGCACTGATAAACCCTATAACTGACCCAGTTGTAGATGTATCCGATTTGCCATTTTAATGAAATTTCAACCTACACATACAAATTGAAACCACAAATTAATATACTATATTTTAATAAAAAAAATTAGCAAAAATTTATATTAGTTTAAAACTTTAAATAATTTTTAACATAGTTGAAACTTGAAAAAAAATAGTGTTAGGGTTTGAAAGTTTTAAGAAAATATGAAATTCTTGAGAAAAATATGAAAAAATTCACAAAAATTGTTAAAAATTAGATCTTGTCCATTACGTTCTAAAACGATTTAGAGTTTATTTGAAATGCTATTATAGAGTTTGTATAAATTTAGATGCAACAAAGATAAGACAATGATTAAAAAAAAGAAAAAGAATTTTGAAAACTTACTTGTGTATCCGATTTTGTTTGAAAAATCTTTTCGAATCCACTTCAAATCCACAACAAATTGCTCTAAAGCGCTGCAATCATGGCTTTTCTCCTTCAAACCCTTTTTTCCTCTTCCAAACGCCACTTTGCAAATTAGAAAATGTCAAATGAATGATATTTGGGCTGTCAGTCCCTATTAGCGGACTGCGGTGATTTTTGGTAACTTATCGCCGAAATATTGGTGATATTTTGCGTGATAAAGCTACGTATATTATTGCCGGGCATAACTTATTGCGCTAAGTTGTCTTATCGGCGATATTTTGATCTATGGTTGCATGTGCATGTGAGGGCTTGTGGCTATCAACATTTTTGAGGTTGTGCGTACGCTGTAAATTTCCAGATTGAAATTGTTGGCCCATTATTTTGGACGCAATTCCTTGTACCCTTTTTAGTGCATTATATTTGTAATCAAAATCTTCCTCTTATCTGGAAGTGGCACTAGACGTGGCTCAGATTTTGGGGATATAAAATGAAGACCATATTTGACTAATCATAATTATTTTTAGCGCCTACCCAATGGGGAATTCATAGTGTTGAATGTGAGACATAGATGATAAAATGCCATTGGCCATAAAGGACATAGCAACATTGTTGTATTGATAATGGAAGTACCTAGGTAGACAGACAAGACTGTTTTACAAATTTCTATTGATTTGCAACAAAATGTAAATTGTCAAGTATTCAGTTTTTGGATTGTCCTAGATGGTCTTTGTTCAATGGAACATTTTAACATGGCAAAGTGTGTTTTGAGATATGCGCTAGGGAATATCTAATGTGAGAAGTTATTACCATTTCTTTTGTAATGGCAAAAAAGAACCGCTCTCCAGAGGAAAACCAGCTTGGTTATTCTCAGGCCGAAGGGTATAGCTGAAGACCCTTTCCTTTTTAAGAAAAACTTGAAACTTGAGAGTATATAGAGATAAGGTTTTAATAAGAGGTTAGCAGCTTTCATTCAAGAATTGAGTTTTTTCAGTAAATGTTATGTTGAGACTTGCTTAGAAATTATGATGGTATAAACACCCTACTTTCAGTGGACTGCTATTTTGCTAAGACACAGGCAGGGTCATTTAAGGGTAAAGAAAATACAATATTGTAATTTTCTACACTATGCATAGCTTTTCTTAGGTTTATTTGTCATTTTATGTTCACTCATGAATTTCTATTTTGTAGAAAATTGCTCAGCAAGATGGTGGAAGGTATGAAGCAGCTATATATGCTGCACAATGTAGTAATTTGAAGCGGTTACTGCCTGTTTGCAGAGACTGGGAGGTAACTGAAGCTTCACATATAATTATTTATGTTATTCATTTATATTTGTTTCTTATATTTGTTTAGTTAGTACCAAGAGAAATATCAAAGAGAGTATGCATGCTAGCTTGAATTTTTTAGAAAGAGAATATTTAAGAACAATCCCCATATCTTTGGTTTACATGAGCTAAAACAAGCATTGTTTGAAATCTGAGTTAGAATCAAATGTTGAATGCATGCATATTTGGACGAGATTTTTTCTTCCCTCAGAGGAGATGCCTCTCTAGGTCCCTACAGACTTCAGCATTGTTAGTTCTCCAAGGTCTTGTTGGTTTTCTAGTTTATCGTCATTTCTTTGGATACGAGTCCTTCCAGGCACTCCTAAATGTGACTATCTTCTTCTTGAGAAGGAGGTGCTAAATTGATCGGTTAGATAGGAAATTTACCATTGGTACATCTAGTTTACTTGGTCTGCCCCTTTTTCTCTCAGCCTCAAAGTGGCTTTCTACACCGAGCACATCTTACAAGTTACTGATGGTACTATTGTTTGGTGTGACTATCTTCAACATTATTGGTTTCATGGTTTGAGGATTCTCAGCAGCTAGTTGTAGGTGTGCTCCGATCAACTTTTAGTTCAGACAATTCTCCATTTTTGACAAAGTGAAAGGATCTGCCACTTTTGTTCTTTCTTGGAGGTTGGTAGGAGAAGCATTTATTTTTTGGTGCCTTGTCTATCAGGAAATCTGCGGGAGATACCATTGTTTATACAAAGATTTTGGTTGTTCTCTATCCACTATCTTCTGCTATCCTGATTAGTTATGCTTGATCCTTTTTCTTCGTGAGGTCATCACTTTTAACTTTAGGCGTAAATCTCTCTGTGGATTGCAAGGTCTACTAGATTGATTGTTTCCTTCTTTTGGCTTGTAGAGCTTTGCTCTCTGTTTGCCCTTTGAGGGTGATATTTTGATCACTTAAGTTTGGGAATACTGTAACATGCAAGTTTCATAGCATCCACATTACATTCAACAAACTGCAGAATTTTGTAACATTTCAGTGGCTCATTATGAAGCAAGACATGATAATGAATCTGCACCATTGATTGTTTTACGAATCAATGGCTAGGGCAAGTGGAAGGAGTTGTCATTTTGATATATTCTCTTTGCTGTGCCATTTGTCGAAAGTTTACACATTGGTTCAGCAAAGCCTCACGATAGTAAAGTTCTAAAGAAAAATGTGTAAGGAAATAGTCATTGATTGCACGTAGGGGGGAACCTAACGATCGGCGCGAGCTCTCAAAGTTGTCAATTTGAGAACTTGAATATTTTGTGCTATTGGATAAAAGTTCTATCATTTAGGTGATTTCGTGGGCCTAGTATTTTATTAGCTTTTGTGGGGACTTAGGGTAAAAGGTAAATGCCGCTTTGGTGCTCTTTTTAGCAATACTCAAACTCATAGTTACAAGACTCGGTCTTGCCTCGGACTCGGCAAGCTAGGTTTGGGATCGGACTCGGACTCGGCGTCCGGACTCGACAAATTGAAAAACCCAAGAAATTCAAAGATTTTTAAGGATTTAAAGCTTTTTTCATGCATCATTTACTGAATTAACATCAAATACACAATAATTGAGATAAATAAAAGCTACTTTGCACACATACACAAGTTTACATAGATCACATAAGTATAAATGCGAATTTCTAAAGGAAATAAGTTAAACTAAATAACACATTAGAAATATAAATAGTGTCACTATCAAATGTCTACAATATTCATGGAATATGAAATCCATGGAATCCAAAGTTCAAAACATATATCAAAATAAATGCTAGAGCCTAGAAGACTAAGGCTCATAGTAGCCTATGTCACTGTCTTCCTATGAGTACGCCTAAGATAGGTCATAGAAGATTCTGCAACCATCTTCTCTCCCTGTGTCTGAGGCTCAACCTCAATGGCATCCTCATCATCCTCATCCTCATAATCCTCATCATCCTCAGAGTCAGATCCCTC
>MU227421.1:267581-304513 GCA_018584345.1 Thuja plicata
GCTTTGCATAAATAAGGACAATTAAGATAATAATAAATGTTAATATATTGTGGAAATATATTTATTATTATCTTACCTTTGATTAATTAAATAATATATATATAGAGCGATTTGTAAATAATAATAATAAAAGGTATTTATTATTATTAAATAAAAGACTTGAGGGCCCAAGTCGGCTACCTTGGAGAGGTATGTCTTTTCTATCCAAGCTCTTATATACATATATCCAATTCTTGGAAGGAAGAAGAATATCAAAACATAACATATGTCTTCCTCCTTCAAGAATCGAAATCCACCATTAGCAAATTCTTAGAGTGCGAAATGCATCTACCATTGTGGGAAATATATCAGACTTGAGGAACGAATTCAAGGGTTTGAATTAGTGAGTTCTAAGGCAGAAATAAGAAGCGAACTTGGGCTGGTTGTAAGGGCGAATTGGAGCAAATCGCAGTAGCCCTAGAATGGCAAATTGAAGCAAATTGCAGCAGCCCTAAAAGGATGAATTAGGGCAGAATTCAATCAGATGCATAGAGCGAATTCAAGCTGGTGCAATTTCCAGCAGTATGCATATATCTCCCTTTAAGGACACTTAAAGTTCAGATTGATTACAGTGTTTAAAGTGCAGATCATAGGACAGATTTGAGGCAATCCTAAGTTTAGATCGATGACACTTTGGAGCAGATTCAAAGAAGCCCTAGGTGGGCTAACTCGGGTCACATTCAGAGGGAGTCGAAGGATCAGTTTTGAAGTCTCCTAAGTCTGATTTCAGAGATACTATCCGGGTACTATCTCTCCTTTGTGATTATTTTTCTTTATATCTTGTGCTTAGTTGTTGAAAGACCTCTATAGATTGTATTTTCCTTGCTATAATCTGAAAATATTAACACTTTAGTTGAAACTGTTTAATAAAGAATAACATTTTTTTGTTCAAAAAATTGTTTTCCGAGGGAATTTCCAATTTGTCATGATTTTTTGACAATTTGCGTGTACATGTACATCTGCATATCCATATGCATATTCACATACACATGAGCATGGACGTTTGCATAAATGTACACATATGCATACACATACATGTACACATGCATATGCATATGTTTAATGTATACATTGACACACATATGTTGGGGTAGGCATACTTGGATTCGGTATTTCAGCTTTATATATGCATACATTGCAGAATGATTGATACCTATGTGCATAGTTGAATTTCATATTTCAACTTTATATAGACATACATAGCAGAATGATTGAAATCTAACTGCATATATATTTCCATTTGTGCATATGCAGACAAACATGCACATGTAAACATATGTAAATGGGGAAAACATACTGGATTTGGTGTTTAGATACCTGCATGCAGACACACTTAAGTTTTAACTGAATGTCTGAATCCTATGTTGTGTATCAAATCTTCCACAGTTAGATCATCATTTGTGCTTCTTTTGGAATGTCACCTTAAACATTGATAAATTGATTGAGTTTATTTATTTTTACATGTTTTACCTATTAAATTTTTTTGTTGGCTGTGTTGAAGTATTAAAATATTTCTTAATATGTCTGGTGCAAAGCTATATTCTTGTTTATCTTTGAATGACTTGAGTTTTCTTCTTTCAGTCATCTCTCTCACTACTCAAATTTCTTGGCAGTCAGCATGTTGGGCTATGGTCAAATCATGGCTTGATGTTCAGGTTGATACGGAGCTTGCTCATCTCCATCAAGAAAAACCGGATCAATATAAACATACTGGAGATGCAACAGATGGGAACGATACTCTAGGTGATCTAAATATGGAAGGCTCATCTGGTCCAGATGCATGGCCCCATCAAGTTGTTGATCAACAACCGCGGGATCTTCAGTCTCTCTTTCAGAAGCTTCATTCTGAGTAACTACAGCCTCTAGAATACTCCTAATTTTTTTTTCTTGCAGAATTTACATTTTATTAGCATTTATAATTGGCTTATAGCTTTTTATTTAATATTTGTTTATTTCAGTGATCTAGTACCTGAATCAGTCAGACGAGGCTGTAAAGAGCAACATCGACAAATTCAGGTGAAACAAAGAAATCTAGATTGCATTATGATTTTGATGCTGTTCTGAATAATATAATGTGCATAGCTTCGGAAGCTTAGTTATTTTTCAAGTAAAGGAGTACTTTGCGTGCCTTCAAATTTAGCCAATTTGTACTTCTGTGGCTCCTTAGCATATGCTTTTTTGGCATTTCTCAATTGCTCTTTGATTTCATCAGTCAAGTTCCCTCTCCACTTATTGGAAATTAAGGTTAGTTTGATTTCTATAGAAATTGTCAATTGAAGTTAGATTAGCAAGATGTAGAACATTCTATGAAATACAGTTCATGTAATGGAGATTGAATTCCAAGACCATTGTTAGCCTAAACACCCTATGTAAGGAGGGAAGCTTAAACTGATCAAAATTTCTGTGCTAAAAGTTGTTTATTACATGACATTGTTATTTTTAGATTAAACATTTGGAAATATCGAAATTAATCTTGATTACTAAGTTGACATTAGTTTGAAGTTGTGCACAAATTATATCATTTTCATACAGCTGGTTTCAATTCAACAGTACCTTCTGTTGAAAGATTACATCTGAAACATCATATGAATGTCATTATAGCGAATTTTGCGGCAAACATGCATGAAAAGCTGAACACACTCACTGTAGGGACTGAATACACACCAAGGAAAGTGGCATTTGTTTACATGTATCTATGAAATTGGAGATACAAGGAAATACAATATGACATACTGTTCTCTTGGGTAACTGTCATTAATGTTCCGCTCAATAAAAGCTGAGTGCCAAAAAAGCCAAATGTTGTGATTGCGAAATGAAAAAGTTTCAAGCAACGTTATGAAGCTATGCATGCAATTTATGGTGTTGGAAATTTATTAAGTCTTTCATGTGTGCTGATATGCAGTTGTTAAAAAGTTTTGATACTACAGAAATGCTTCTATGACATGACCATGTTGATTTTGATGTTAGGTCCTCCAATGAAATAACAGGGACAGTGAAAAACATTTCAGAAAGGTAACAAGAGTCTATAAGGACTTGTTGGCATACAAGAATGGTATTGAATTTGTAGTGAAAATCTGTCAAATATTGTTCCTTGTGAAGACAATATAATTGATTGCAGGAAGTGCAATTTTTCTGAATTAGAAAGACTTTTAGTGCACAATTCATCAAGGTGTTTCAACAGCATCCCATATCAAACATAGAATTATGTCACCAAAATTCATCTAGGCTAGAGATTTTTGTTTATGACTGTAACAAGGACTTACTATTACAGGAAGTAATTAGTAAAATACTTGTTATTAACAGAGATCGAAAGATCAATATATACAAAAGATTGAACGATGTTTCCTTAGGAAACACTTGTAAAGAATAGAGACATTCTATTCTAACTAATTGAAAACTAAATATTAGAAAGATTCTAATATTTACAATAGATTTACAACAGTTAAATAGATATCCATTAGTAGAAATTAATTATTATTGTAATACCCTCCCTTAATGGTTAATCTATCCACTACACCAAGCCATCCTTTGAATTTGGCAAACTTGTCTGGACCAAGAGGCTTGGTGAGAATGTTTGTAGTCTGATCCGCTGTAGGAACATACTGCAAATGTATTGTCCCGTCTTCAACCAATTGCCGAATGTAGTGACAGTGAACATCTACATGCTTGGTTCTTTCATGGAAGACTGGATTCCGTGCTAACTTGATAATGCCTTCATTATCAACAAACAAAGTAATCGGGCCTGCTGGTGACATCTGCATATCCCCAAGCATCCGACGAAGCCAAACAGCTTCACAACCTGCCTTAACTGTTCCTCTGTATTTGGCCTCTATAGAGGAGAGGTAAACAACCTGCTGCTTCTTACTGGTCCATGTGACGGCACCAGATCCCAAACTAAACACATATCCAAAAGTTGACTTTTTATCGTCAACAAAGCCTGCCCAACTTGAATCTGTGAATC
The DNA here is from genome assembly GCA_018584345.1 of Thuja plicata. Classification (NCBI taxonomy): domain Eukaryota; kingdom Viridiplantae; phylum Streptophyta; class Pinopsida; order Cupressales; family Cupressaceae; genus Thuja; species Thuja plicata. Next base: position 271,582 of record MU227421.1, read on the forward strand.
CATTGAGTTTAGGATTAGGACTCCGAGAGTAGAGAATTCCATAATCAGGAGTGCCCTTCACATAACGAAGCACACACTTAGTAGCCATCCAACGATCAACCTTGGGAGCTGTCATAAAGCGTGAAATGTAGCTAACGGCAAAGCTGATACCAGGTCTAGTAGCAGAGAGATAAATGAGACTGCCTACTAGTTTCCTGTATGTAGTGTCATCAACTGGAGGAGAATCAGACTTGGCTGATAACTTCAGACCTTTCTCCATAGGTGTAGATGCAGGCTTGCAATCCTGCATGCGAAACTTGTCTAACAGAGCCCTGGCATATTTGGACTGAGAAATGAATATACTAGAAGACTGCTGCCAAACCTCAACACTGAGGCAATAATGCATGAGGCCAAGGTCATTCATATCAAAAGACTGGCATAAACTCTATGTGATTCCCTGAATCAAAGATGTCGAACTGCCAGTGATGATCAAATCATCCACATAAATGACCAGAAGGATGATGTCACTGTCAGTAGTCTTGATGTACAAATTTGAGTTTGAAGAACTGGTCTGGAAGCCTTGATCACTGAGGTACTTATCATTTTTCGTGTACCATGCCCTAGGGGCTTGCTTCAAGCCATAGAGAGCTTTCACCAGTCTGAGTATCTGGTGTTCTTTACGACCCACCTTGAAACCAGGAGGTTGCGTCATGTAGACCTCTTCTTGTAGGTCACCATTCAGGAAAGCACTCTTGACGTCCATCTGATGGACATGCCAGCCAAATTAAGCTGCCATGGCTAGGACTAATTTGATGGTACTCATCTTTGCTGTAGGAGCAAACGTCTCCTCGTAATCAATGCCCTGACGCTGAGAGAAACCTTTTGCCACTAAACAAGCTTTGTACTTATCCAAAGTACCATTAGACTTATACTTTATTTTGTAGACCCATTTGTAGCCAATGGGTTTCTTCCTTGGGGAAGATCAGAAAGGACCCAGATGTGATTTTTCAGCAAGTTCTGGTGTTGAAAATGTATGGCCTGTTCCCACTCTGGAATTCCTTTAGCGTCTAAGTATGTTTGAGGTTAAAACACACTGTGAATGTTGACCACGAGAGCAATATTGACAGTCTCTGTTGGTTTTCTCTTTTTCCGAGCAGTTCTCCCCTCGATGAGTGTCTTAGTCCACCATTTAGGCCAGAGAGGAGGACCAACATTAGTATCAGGAGATGCTCTATGATCAGGGTCCTCATCAGAAGAATTTGGATCAAAATCAGGTGAAGCATCTGCGTATCTAGGTGATCTTGCAGGAGAGGCTGGAGGTGTCTTTACAGGAATCACGGGTACTACTGGAGGTACTTGAGTTGCTGGAGCCCTCCCAACAGATGGACCTAATGGAAGCCGAACTCCCATGTCATGATCCCTCATAGGTTGGTCTGCTGAATCTAGAACGGGAGAGGCAAGCATGAACGGTCCTCGCTGCTCATGAAAGGCTACATCACGACTGTATAGGAGACGATATGTCTCAATGTCAATCAAGCGGTAGGCTTTGTGAAGACTATTGTATCCAACAAGCATGAGTTTCTGGCTCTTGGCATCCAATTTGGTGTTAACGCATTAGGGATCCAAACATAAGCAAGAGAGCTTCAAACCTTCAGGTGACTGATTCTGGGCTTGCGACTTGACCAAGCCTCTTCTGGAGTCTTGCCTTTGACCGCCATAGTGGGTGACCGGTTCAAAAGGTAGACTGTAGTGTTAACTTCTTCCGCCCAAAATTTCTTCGGAACATGTCTGTGCTCAAGCATAGACCTAGCCATCTCGGTGATTGTTCTGTTCCGACATTCAACTACACTGTTCTGTTGTGGTGTGTGGGGTGTGGTTAAGTGGCGCTTGATGCCATGAAGATCACAGAAGGTAGAGAATTCAGTAGAACAAAATTCCCTCCATTATCTGTCCTAAGAGCAATAATAGATTTCCTACTCTTTTTCAACTAGAGGATTAAGCTTTTGAAATACAGTAAACGCTTTTGATTTCATTTAAAGAAAATAGACCCACATTTTTTTACTGAAATCATCAACAAATAACAGAAAATACTTGGACCCAAGAACAGAAAGAGTGGCCATAGGGCCGCAAATATCGACATGAACAAGCTGAAGTACCTAAGAAGCCCGCCATGAGTCGCCAACAGGAAAAGGTGTGCGATGTTGCTTCCCAGCATGGCATGCATCACAAACTCCAAGCTATTGAGTCTGAATCTCTAGCAATCCTAGGACAAGCTCGTCACAAGCAAGTTGAGAGAGATAGTGCACATTTAAGTGCCCATAACATTGATGCCAAAGTGAACTGATAGAAGACTGACGAGAAGCCACAATGAGGTCTTGAGAAGTACCAGAATCTGCAAATCTGAAAAGACCATGATTCTCAAGACCAACTTCAACAACAGATTGAGTCTCCCTATTAGTGATGGTGCACTGATGTGAACTGAAGGTGACATCCAGCCGTGGAGAGTGTCGCAACATCTGACTGAGTGAGAGTAGATTAAGTTCCATCCCTGGAACGTGGTACACAACGAGGAAAATGAGATTCCTCCCAGTAGATTGAATCTGAATGTTGCCTTTGCCGACAACAATGTACTCTTCCCCTGCACAAAAAATAACTGAATATGAATAAGGCTAGTAGTCAGTGAACCAGTTTTTACGGTGGGTGAAATGACGAGAGGCACTTGAATCAATGTACCAGGAAGACGACTTGACATGATCTGCTGATCTTTTAGCCATGAAGGCGTAAAAGACAGATTTTGTCTGCTTAGTGTGCTCTGCACTGTTCGCTTTGGGCGGCGAATCAGATTGCTTAGTTTGGGCAGCTAAGTGCTTTCGACATTCAACCTTCATGTGACCATACTTGTGGCAGTAGTTGCATTGAATGTTCTTTTTCTTGGAGCCTGCTGATGCTGGAGCAGAGGGCTTTTGCTGAGAAGACTGCCGAGAATGAGACTTGCCTTTATCCTTCTTAAAGGATTTAGCAGCAAAGGCTTGCTCAGTGGAGGTGGAGCTGGAACTACACCGAACTGTTGTTTCCACCGATCTTGCTGAAGCAGAAGTGTGCAGAGATATGTGTACTTCAGATCAACACCAGTAGAAGTGATGTTGAGAGTCTCGATAAAATGCTCGTAGGACTTGGGTAAACTTTTGAGGGTTATTACCACAATGTCCTCTTCCTCCATCTTGCGTCCAATGGCAAGCAACTGATCACAGATGTCTTGAATCCGATTCAGGTGATCCTAGAGCATTTTTTCTCATCCATTGATAATAGAAAACAGAGTGTTCTTGAGAAAGAAGGCCCTGCTTTTATCTGAAGTCTCATGTAGGGCTTTGAGATGCTCCCATATCTCGACAGTTGTTTTGCTAGATGGAATCTGAGGGAGCTGATCATCGGCCACTGATAATTTGAGAAACATTATTGCCTCTCGATTATGCTGGTCATATGCAACCTGATCAGGACCAACTGTAGTCGGACGCTTAGTAGTACCCAGAACCACCTGATCGCTGCCGCGATATTCGAAGATGGTTAGCATCTGCTACTTCCACATGCTATAATTCCGACCATTGAACTTCTTAATTCCCTCGAGTAGAAGATTTGTCAGTGATGCCATGGCATGATTTCGAGGCAAAATGTTGGAAGACCCAGAAAGAATGAAGTGGTACCCAGAAGAGAGCTCGAAAAGTCTAGAAGGAATATGCTGCCAAAGTTTGGATCCGTTGGCTCGAAAATCGAGGGAATAAAATTTAGGTACCCAGAAAAAAATAGCGACAACCGGGTTGAGCTCTCGAAAAACCCACCACAAATCTGAAAAAAATTTAAAAAACCGAGAAAGAAAAATGGGATTTTCTTCGAAAACCCTAGCTGGCTCCAAAAATGGTAGTTGAGAACCACGTTTGCAGAAAAAAGACCAGGTAGAGGGTCGAAAATGAAGCTACTGATCACGATAGGCTTCGGTTGTAGACAAACAGAACCAGAGGCAACCCGTTTTGCTCGAATAAGCCCACGAAATCGCGCTGGTTGCAGAAGGAAGCCGTGTCCAAGCCACGTCCAAGCCGTGCAAAAACAACTTGTGCTACCATGAAAACCACTGGGTAGCCGTGTTTTGTGAAATAAAACAAAGAAATCTCACGCGAAAAAATAAAATCGTGAATTATAGATTAAAAAACGCAACTACATCACACGATCACATGGCTGAAAATGTGACTGAAAACCCTAGACGGGTTTGGGAAAATCAAATAGAATAATTTCAAATTTTTTTCACTATTATCAAATTAGGATTAAATTTTTTTTTGAAAAAATTCTCCTGTACTCTAATACCATGTTACGGGAAGTAATTGGTAAAATACTTGTTATTAACAGAGATTGAAAGATCAATATATACAAAGGAATGAACAATGTTTCCTTAGGAAACACTCGTAAAGAATAGAAACATTCTATTCTAACTAACTGAAAACTAAATATTAGAAAGATTCTAATATTTACAATAGATTTACAACAGTTAAATAGATAACCATTAATGGAAACTAACTATTATTCTAATACTTACATCATTGGATGTGGAAAGTTGTAAATCTAAATTGTCCATTTGCAATTCAATGTCATTTGTGGTCAACCTATGCAGACATATGTTTCGCAGAAACGTGTTTCTTGTCCCCGAAACGTTTCGGGGACAGTGGGATGAAAAGGAAATGACCCCTAGTCATCCCCGATTTAAAAAAAACAACTGGAAACCATAGGAAACGTCTTCTGACATTTGGGGATGGCTAGCCATTCCCAAAACGCCTAGGGGGCGCCCGAAACGTCCCCGAAACCAAAAAGCGTCCCCAAAACATTCAGATGATTTTTGGCATTAAAAAATAAATAAAAAACACTTTTAAAAAAAGATCTTTTTGCTCAATTGACAATGTGGGAGGCCACAATGTTCTAATTCGTGTCTACAGACAATAAAATTAAAAATTCAAATGAAATTCGACATGGGAAAAGATTTGGAAATGAAATTCGTGTAGGATGCTAGTTTGAGTTCGGGTTCGAAGAACCAGTTCGTCCATAGGACAAAATTTTGAAAAGGGGTTTCAGTTCGTTAATACAAAAACATGTAAAATTTTTATATATATATATATATATATATATATGAAGCCTAGAAGCATGAGTTAAGATTAGAATGTCACATAGTATCATAAAAAACATTTAAACACCATAAACTTGTAGTCATAGCATCATGAATCATGATCATACGATCATAGCATCATATTGACATATACTCAAGCTCAACATCAGAGATTCAAAACATTAAAATGTCAAGTGATAAATCATAACATCAAGCTCAAGTATCATTGTTTCAAATTCAACTAATGGTTAAAAACTTATTAATATTCTTCTTCTTATACATTGGCATCAATTGACTGACAAACAGAGCTAAGGCCAATGGGATCAGCTGCACCAATAACATTATTGGTGTCAAAATCTTCAAATTCATCAAGTGGAAGCCGACATAAGCCTTTAGAATCCACTTTTTAGGGTTGTGGATGTTATATGGAGCCTAATCAGATTCAGAGGTTAATTGTTCCCCACTTTTATTGGTGTTGTTTCCCCCCAAATTTTTCAACAGGGGTTTGGGGGCAGCGCCCCACCATGGGGTCAATGGGTGACGCCCCTTCTGCGCTCCTTGTTGCGATACAAGACGGGGCCGAGGGGCAGTGCCCGACGAAGCCAAAAACAACTTTTGTTATTGTACAAAGGCACCGGGAGTTGTTTTTCTATTCGCCGACACATTCTAACCCTAACCCTAACAGTGGATGTCAAAAATTGATTAAATTTGCAAAAAAAACCAACTTGGCCGCTGACTTTGACCATCCGTAGGACCAAGTTCGCTGGTGGTTCGATATTTTCCAGCCTGGTCCGCCTGGGTCTGACTTGGGCGTGGTCTTGTTAGAATCACCCCCTATGGGCTGAACCCACATGCAAACCGAACCAAAACCACGGACCAGTTCGTACCGTGGCTGGTCCAGGGGCCCTTAGGGGCGAACTGGACATCCTAGAAATTCGTGATTAAATATGTTTAAAATTTTATATTGATGTGATGTTGATCCTAAAGATGTTAGGCAAATTGATGAGGAGGAGATGCAACCAAGACTAGTTGGGCTACCATTGGAAGATCCACTTTTGCCAGAGGGAGATAGTGACTCAGATGATTCTGAGCCTTTGGATATTGATAGCTAGAATGAGGCTTAGTTTCATAGGTTGTGCCTGTAGGCTGTTATATTTTGATGTTTGAGACTTTTTGATACATGTTTGAGACATTTTGATTTGGATATATATATTGATAGACCATGGTTTTGATGTTTGAGACTATTGTTATAATGTTGTTATACTAATTTATGCTGCTTCTATTATCATTTATGTTGTTATACTATTGTTGTAACTTGTGAATTGGTGATTTATTTGCTATTGTCTTGTTGTTATCAATTATTGACATATCTCTCTCTTTCCCTCTATCTATAATATCTTAATTATTGATAGACCATGGTTTTGATGTTTGAGACTATTGTTATAATGCTGTTATGCTAATTTATGTTGCTTCTATTATCATTTATGTTATACTATTGTTGTAACTTGTGAATTGGTGATTTATTTGCTTATTGTCTTGTTGTTATCAATTATTGACATATCTGTCTCTCTCTCTCTTTCCCTCTATCTATAATATCTTAATATATTTTGAAAAATTTACACACACATATATATTATATATTTGTATACTACCGTCCCCTATTTTTGGCTCTTTAGGAAACGTCCCGGCAACCAGGGAAAACTTTAGGAAACGTCCCGACAACCAGGGAAAACTGTAAGAAACCCCCTTTTGGGAAAAGGTGTAAAATACTGGTGAATCCTACATTATTTTGGGGGGGGGGGGGGGAATTAATATTGTTGGCAAATTTTTTTAAATTTGAAAGGAAAAAATATTAGTTGTATTGGCGATTTTTTTTCAATTATATGAAAATTCTATAAAATCTTGGCGAATCTTTCATTATTGAAAAAAATCGCAGTGACAGGCACACATACCAAGAAACCATTATTTTAATTTTATTAAGGTATCGTGAGTTAATTTCCTATCTTCTAACAAGAACTAACCATTGGATGATCCCAGATCAATGGCATGAATTCTATTTCGGGCCAAGGTTTAAAAGGACACAAAGATTCCCCGAAAAGTCTCCGGAATAGACACATGTCAAATCTATTTCGGGACAGTTTTAAAAGTCATAAAGTTTCATTGAAAGTCTCCTGAATAGAGACACATGTCACATAACTTGTACCCTAACCTTAAATATCGACCACATTGGCGAATATGGTTGTCAATTACGACAAGCTTTGGAAATTGTAGGCAAAATTTTTCAATTTATAGTGTCCAACAATTAATTTGATTGGCGATATTGTGAAAGAAAATGATAAAAATACATAAACCATTGGGCGATAGGCCTGGGCATTCGATCCAATATTTTTAAAGTTCGGGCAACATGGACAACCTGATATACACATTATATTCGCCAAATCTCGGGTTGTAGACATGAGACATTCACCATATGGTGAATATTCGCCACTAATTTTTTCCTTGCCGGCAACACGTCCCCTACCATCCCCCCGCCCCTTTCCCTGAAACGCCATGGAACATAGATCTAGATGCATATGGATGTTCTAGAATAAATTGATCATACATAATTATTGAAATGACAAGAAAATAAGATAAACCTAATTGAAGAATTTGTATGGTAGTGTTTAGCTACTTGAGATGTAGAGAAAATCTCTTTGGAAAAGTGTATTTGTTTAATGTCGGACGCTGGAAAACTTTTGTGTTTCCCAGACTGCAATATGGTAACTTTCCAAGATCCGATGCTCAGGACATTGTTTCTCCAATTAGCCTTGTCTAGTTTATAAAATATACCGATGTAAAGTTAACATAACCATGCTTTAATCAACATGCAGAAGAATGCGACTGCCATGGTTTGTGAGGATAATTCAGATTTGGAGGGTAGACTTAAGGTACAAAAAGGTTTAGCAGATAAATATGAAGATGGATCCCATCTGTTCTTGAAAGCATTGAATGTGGAATGATAATTGTAGCATTATACAAAAGAAGCGCAGCAATGGACAAGTTAAGCAAATAAATAGGCAGCTGAATACATTAAATATTGAGTGGAGTGAATCGAAAAATATGAAGCAAAAATTGCCGTTTAACTCTGCAATATTAAATAAATCTGGCAAAACATGCTACCAACATTAAAAGATGGAAGTAGAAGTGTGAAAAATTTAAAGCAATCGAAAAGGAATAAGTTCTACTGGGGCTCAGCCATGCTGGACACACACACACACACCCAGCCACACACCCACACATGCACAATGCGCACATGTTCTCACGCACACATGTTACACACATTGCTGATTTCCCCCTGCTTTGATATGGTGGGGCTCAACCATACTGTACACACACACTTACACCCGCACATGTGCAAACATTCATGCACACATGCACACACACATGCACACACATACATAGACAGAAACACAAACACACACAGAGGCACTTTTGATGTGTAATGGCCTTTGTTTTCTGTCTGGCCCATTTTTGCTGCACACGATGTTTAAACATGGAATTGACAAGTTTGTGGCAAAAACTTGCCAAAAAATCAGCAAGATTTTCCATGTAACTATGCTAATTCTCTGGAAAGTTAAAATGGCCAAAAGTCTTTGACTTGGTGAGTACTTGCCAACTATGTTATATTATATCATATTATACTATATATTTTTTAGGGGTAAACACCTTTCAACTTGGACCTATGAACCCGTGAGGTCACCAATGTGGGGCCACATCTTTAGTTGAAATATTCAACAATAACACTCCAACGGGGTTTGAACCATGATGGCAAGAACAACAACACCACAACTTAACCATCACTATCCAACATGGGCATATTATACTCTATATTATTTATATTTAAATAGTATGTTTTACAATGTTATATTATAATTCATTATATTTATAATATATATTATACATAGTCACCGAGAGACTGTGTCCCCCCCGGAGACACGTCTCCGGGACTTTGCGCATACCCAGAGACTTCAAATTTGGGTGGAGACTTTGTGTCAGTCTCCTGACGTCTCCAAGTCTCCCGCCAAGAATTTTGATGTCTCCCGCATGTCGCCAGAGGAAAAAACATATTAAAAAGTAATAAAAACAAAACATTTTTTTTTAAATTTGTTTGCAATGTGAGTTTTGAACTATTTGACTCGATATGACACAATACTAAATGAGTAAATGACATTTTTATTACTATTAGTGATTTAAATTTCAGATTTGATATTTTGATTCAATGGTTGTAATGTTCATACTTAAAACTTTCCATTGTTCTTGTTTTAAAAGCTGTATGTTATGATATTTCTTGGAAATGATTAAATTATATTAAAAAAAATTCGTCTCTAAGTAGCCATGTCTCTTATTTTTGAAAAATAGTTGTGCTAGTACCGGTACCAGTCTCCGAGATCTCCAAGTCTCCCCGTCTCCAGGTGACCTTGATATTATACTATATAATAAATAAATAATATTCTATGTGTAATGAAAGAAAATAGATGTGAGAGTGTTCACTAGGATGAATGGACAAGCTAGAAAGCTCACCCCTATATTCTATCATTCGTTGGAAGGAAGATGATACACTAGGCTCAAGGAGGTTCAAACGCTGAGTGAATGTAGTGATCATTAGCTTTTGTGAAAGATGACTATGCAAATGAGAATGGAAAATGCCAGATCTAGGCCAAGAAAGAAAGGAGAGATGATTTTCTTGTATGTAGACAAACGACAGACTAAGAATCCAATTCTGAGACTAGATCTGGGAAGCCAAGACAACGAATGACTGGCGATTCAAATTTCAACCCAAAATAGCAGGCCAGGGGTGACTAGGAAGGTCAGGGGTGAGTCCAGTCGCCTTTGATCCAACAAATTCTAATGAATAAATTGTCAAACTGTAGCTCTTTGTCAGACCTTCCTGTAGATCCTTCCACACGTGCGCCATCTGTCACTTGCACATAGAAAAATAGGAAAATGGTTGTGGCAAGGGGTTTGACATGTTTTCCTAGGTCAAACCCTGGTTTTGGAATCAACCATGAAATTGAATTGAAAAGTACTTGAAATGAAAATGTGCTGATATAAAACAGGGGCTAGATCTAAGAACAAGATGTTTTATACCTTGATGATGTAAATGCTCTTGAAATGAGATTACAAATGTTGATGCAATAGCATGACTCCAAGAAGACCTAAAAGGACGTCACAAAAGACTTGCTTGCAGAATGATTGTTGAAGCTTGCTACACCGAAGGATATGGTGGGATGAAATGCCTTGAATGTTTTATATGCTTGATTTTCTTGAGTGGTCTTTGAATGCTTGATGGATTTCAAATGCTCGCTTGTGATTAGGATTTAGATGAGATCCCAAAATGATGGAGGTAGCCTAGTTTATATACCTCACCTAGCCATTTTGGGGTGCAAAACTCGAAGGAGACCGATGTGGATTTTGAGATCCTGTTAAAATAAAAAGGCCTTTGCTCGATTTAAATTTGGGCCCAATTCTCGGGATATGGGGTGATTCCTAAGTTAAGGGCGATTGGACTTGTCCCATATCCACCCAGTTGCTCTATACCAACCAATTCGAGCTTGGATTTGGGTTGGGGGTCTAATTGGATATGGGGATGCCCAAAATATGCGCGAAATGGAGGTCTGATAGCGGGATAACATACAAAAGGCCCCACATGATAAAATAGGGCCTATGTATTTAAGTGGTGATTGAGTAGATGAAATAAGTAAAGGGGCACACCTATAATTAAGGGCCCATATAGAAATTGAATCAAGAGAGGACTCATATTTATTAATTTATTAATTGAATACATAATGAAGTCCTATGATGCATGCAATAATCAAACATACACTAAAATGGGTGGTAAGTGAGTGTGCAAGTGTACATATGATACATTTAGTCCCCACTTTAGTGGGAGTATGAGCCTACACACATATTCACAATAGAGAGAGAGAGAGAGAGAGAGAGAGAGAGAGAGAGAGAGAGATGATCATTGGGAAAGACTGCAAAGAGGTAAGACATCACCGAGTTCAAGGGAACAAGCCCCCAAACCAAGGATCTTAACTCATAGAACCATGTGCAAAGGCACACAACCAAACACAAAAAGATAAAGGCAAATGCAAACAATGACAAAAACAAAAGACACATAACAAAGGGGTTAGTACTAAAAACAAAGGTTCCAAATCAACTAGTTGAAGAGACCTCAATGACTAAAATATTTCAATCACTAGTATCACGCTCAAAATGTTATTGCAAGAGAAAAAGTGGTCACATTGAAAGAGCAAGAGCACACATCAAAGACAAGACAATACTCCATGATCAACCAACTAGCAAGTGAGTTATGCTTATGGGATCATGGAGGAGAGAGAGAGAAAGGAAGTCATGAATTACACAGGCTAGGAGAGTGTGTCATGCTAGGTGATCCATGAAAGAGTGCAAATGCCACTGGATAACAAGTTGTGTTATGTTGTGTGATCTATGAGACAAAAGAGGAGAAAGACTGGAAATAATCTAGCAAGTTGTCTTATGCTAATTCCACTCACCCCTAGAGAGGGGGATCGGTGCAAAGATGAAGTTGATGGTGTAGCAAGCTCTGTTATGCTTGTCAACCCATCTTGAGGATAACCAAGCAAGCATTGTATGCAAGGAAGTCCGCCATAAAGGATTATCTAACGAAATCCACAGAATTGGTGCCAAAAAGGATTGCCCCAAGGAAAGAATTCTCTCCAAAGTAACCCCCTTAAAATCGGTGCAAAAAAGATAACAGGGAAAGCATTGTCTCCAAGAAAATCTGCAAAAATGGTGCAAAAGGATCGCCCCAAGGAAAACATTGTCTCCAAAAGAATTCACTGTATAATACACAAGGAACCCACATATATACCCCTCTCCTTAAGATGGCTACATTAAGCAATGATGACATCTTAAGGAGAAGAAGAACAAGGATACCCATCTTCAACACCGAAGAGATATTTGTTAAGCAACAATGTTCATGCAACCTTAGCCAAAGAAGTATAACTCTTTACAAGTGTAAAAGGATATCTTGCAACAAGTGTAAAGTGTTGATGTTATGAACCAGAATAGCATAAAATAAATAGCAGAAATCTAAGAACACATGAACACCAGAGATACCCTGGGAAAACCCTCTTACTCGAGGGAAAAACCCAGCCACACCAAAAGAGATTCCTTTATTGAGTTCTCAAATCAATACAATGATCTCCTGATTATGATTGTTAACACTTAACAACCAATCCCTCACCCTTATACAGAGTTCAATCACTTAGCAATGCTAATACATAATATATCATCCTCCAAGTATCACACAGATACAAAATTCAATAGGAATGACACATAAAACTTCTGTTCACAGGAAAAATACCGTATAATACTGTAGCAAAAATTACACACTTATTACAATAAAAAATTATATTCTCCAGACACGAGAATCATAATCATTCATGCTCCGCAATCTCCATACAAAGACGATGCACTGTATATAGAACACCCAATGGTCTCCTATTGCTGAGTACAAAGGGACACACGTTACAATACAATGAACCGACGAACATTAAAGAGTCAGGCATCTCCACGTGAGCCATACCGTGAGCCACCTCATACACGATGAAGACACTATGCCATGTCACCTCAAATCCACTTGGACAAACGATCATAAGGTAACACCCGTAACCGCTGGAGAAAGAAAGGCCAATGACGATTTGATAGAAAATCACGATAAGTGCAAACTGCTCAACGACAAGCATAATAAGGTAAGAGAATGATTTCTCTCGCAACAACTGAAATCATTAACATAAAGGGATCCCTAGGAGGAAGAGATCTTTGTTTCAAGACATCTACCTCCAAGAGGAGTTCTTGAACAAAAATTTCATCTTTGACCACAATAGGGAAAGGGGAACAAGAATTCACCTTTTCCCCCTTTTGCTAGTTAAAAGGGATTCTTGATGAAGGATGACACACTTTAAGCCCCCAAGTAAGGGATTTGTTTATAATGGGCATGAGGTTGTGATCAAGGATACACAACACTTGCATAAGAGAGAATCCTTGATTAAACAAATGATTCCCTGTAAGAAAGGACGCCATGTAATAAACAAACACCACTCCACCAAGGAAAGTGGATCCTTAGAAAGGAAAAGAAATTGAGAAAAGGAACCCTTGCTCCCCAAGCATGAAGGCAAGCAAAAGGATAACACATTATGCACTCTGAGGGAGAGATCATTTATACAAGATATACACTTCCAAGCAATGAAGAGATTGTAAACAAGGATGTTGATCTCTTGAAAAAGAGAAAGATCCTCATGTAGAACAAACAAGTCACTAGACGAGGGACATCATGTTATAAAAATATCAATCAGCAAAGAGATAATGGATCCTTTGAATGTAAGACAGAACCCTTGCTCCCCAGTCGTGAAGACAAGGAACAAGACCTATCATGTTGATCATAAAGATTGAATTAGCATCATGCAAAACAGAGAGGTGCCAATAAGGTAGAGCACTAAGATTACACGGTATGGAGCAACATGTCATAACCCTCCACCATATTTGCATCCATAATAGGATCATGCCATCTCAATATAACATCGACCTGCATATGGAATTACATCATTATCATAATTGCCATATTCATTACATTATCATTGCATCTGCATCATAACTTAATCGTAATTGCATAATCACATTGCATTATCATATGTTTCCACACTAGCCGTACTTGTCATTGCATTATCGTGTATTCTCACACTTAGCCGATTCTCATAATCGGGCTTGTCTAAAAATGCATAACCAACATATGATTAATAATAATCACCACCATAATCATTCTGATTATTGTGATGACTAATGGTGACTCTCCATCATTATTATTATGTTTAGAGGTGACTATTCCATCGCGCTTCTTCCATGGATTGAACATGTATATATGGGAGATAGTATCAATTACAAACTCATCAAATATAGAACTCAGAATATAAAATATATAATCCCTTGTAGATCGCTCTGTTTAGAAAAGCCAATTGCTAACAATCCTAGGTGCAAGTATTTATCTACATATCTGAGATGACATCATCTCAGAAGCATAATCTTATAATGATATATCCGAGACGGTTTCCTTGTTCAGCGCATAGAGATAAAGATAAATCGGATACAGCCCGTGCAATACCGCATTGTTATTGTACCAAATAATCTTTACATTGCATGTAATTCATTCTACATCAGAGACAACATTGTCATCATATCAGACATGCTGTATATCAGCGTGGATCTATTGTATATACCAGAGACAACATTTCAGGTTATTGAGCATATATTTCATTGCAATATCTGATACAACCCTTATATATTGTGATCATTGTTACGCAATTATCCTCTTATTTAGGCAGCATATGCATTTGAAAATAATAATCATTTACTCTCAGTTATCTTTCATTGTAAATTGCGCATCAAATAAGCATTTTGTTATCAGCTATTTGAGCTATATTTATAGAATTGTGGAATTTCACGCAGTGTCTCAAATTAGATAAAAAGGGACATTAGAAATTGGTGTCAGAGCTACCTTTGCTGGCAAAAGTGGCCCAGATTTGCCCAAAATTCGACCAAATATTAGAAGAACAAAAGGCCACAAACTATCAGGTTGATCAGCTAATCCACAAATTAAATCTACATCATCAAGAGAGCACTGAAAATAGGACGTATCCCAGGTCTGCAGCACCCAAATTCACTCCGAAAAGGATCAACAACAAAGAGGATTTGACTCAATTGCAAAATAAGATCAAAAAAGACTGGGAAAATGGAAACCTACAAAACAACATTTCCTTAAAAGACTACATGGAGGTGAGACTACAACATCTTCCCAAGGAAGATTATGATCCTAGGATGAGGAAAGAGTTAAAAAATATTAGAACTACCACATTTTGATGGGGGAAAGAAGACACCTGCACGCACCTAGATTCAGAAGATGGACAGCTATTTTCAATTAAACACTATGATAGAGGAAGAAGCCATAAGATATACCACTTCACACCTAGATGGGGAGGCACATGAATAGTGGTATCATGGGCTGATCACCGCCGACCATGCACAAATCAATTCTTATGTGGAATTTACCGAGAAGGTCATAGAAAGGTTTGACCCTAAAGACATTAAGGAGTTAGCCTTGTTGCAGCAAAATAATAATTTGGAAGACTATATCAATGATTTCCAAAGACTTTCCGTGCTAGTCACCGATATTTCTTTACAAAGACTGATTGCATACTTCATAGATGGAGTTAAACAACATCTTAAGGGATGGATCAAAGCCCTACAGCACAAAACTTTACAATACGCTATTAAAATGGCATGAAACATGAACATCCAAAGTTCTCACATACAAACTATGCCAAAACATAATTCTTGCAATAATAATGAAATCAAGATATGTTTTACTTGGAAGGAAAGATGGAAGCCTAAACACAACTGTAGAGGAAAGGGGAAGGATCACTCTGTGGAAGTGAGACCCAGCACACCAAGTGAGGATGAAGGAACAATACAAGGAGCAAGAAGGAGTCATCCAAGGAACCAATTGGTGATAGGATAATTGCCACCATGTCAGCACCAATATTCAACTCCTTCAAGGTTAGAGGACTCTTACAAGGGCAGAAAATCACATTTCTTATTGATAGCAGGGCAATGCATAACTTCATAGATACTGCATTGGTAGTAAAACATAACCTACCTAAAAAAAGACATGAAGGGTTTAAGGTCATGATAGCTGATGGATATCAACTATCTTGCACAATATTGACCTCAATTATAAATTACCATGAACAATCATACTATAAGTATAACCGATGACTTCTATATTGTGGAATTAAGAGATCTCAATGCCATCTTGGGAATTCAATGGATGACTTCTATTGGAAAAAAGTCATAAGATTTTCAGACTATGGAATTTAAATTCAAGGAGAAAGAAAAGGTCACATTTCACGGGCTATCCGATGGGAATCCCAAAGTAGTTTCAGCCAAAAGATTGGAAGGCCTTTTTAGAAAGGGAGACATTGCTTGGGCTGCCCAATGTGTGATAACACTAGAGGTTAAGGAAAGAAACCCACAGTTTTATCAAGATGAAGAGATCGAGTCTACTCTTGCACAACCTAGTATTAGGTTAAGGAAAGAAACCCACAATTTTATCAAGATGAAGAGATCCAGTCTACTCTTGCACAACCTAGTATTTGGAGATATACCACTTGGAAGGCCACCAAATAGAGGTTTTGAACATACTATTGAACTTGAAGGAGCCAAACCAGTCATCACAACACCATACCGACATCCAAAGAAATTTAGAGATGAAATACAAAGAATTATTAAGGAATCGTTGGATATGGGACATATAATACCTAGTTCCAACCCTTTTGCATCATCCATTGTGATGGTTAAGAAGAAAGATGAGACTTTAAGGATGTGCATAGGCTATCGAGAACTCAATAAGAGGACCATAAAAATTCGGTATCTGTAAAGAGCCTGGTTGGCTCTATCACTGGATTCAACTGCAAATAATTTCTTTTGTCTTTGGATTTTGTTTCTTTTGTATTTCTTTTGACATATATAAGTTTTTTTTGCAATTTTTGGAATATATGAATAAACAACAAGGCTTAATTACCTACAACTTGGAAACTTGCGCAAACTCAATTCCCACTAGGATATTTGCATTTCACCTTATTGAAAAACAAATTACATTCACAAGCATAATTGAAGAGAAATTATGTAACCTGGCAAGAAGTAACCACAAGAGGTTTGTAATTGATAATGAAATATTCAACTCGATAGTGGCTGGGAAGTATCAACAATTTCCCTCATGACAAAGCCTCTTCTTCTGCAACTATCCACTATTCGAACATTAATGATAAACTCCAATATTGAAACAACTTCCAGTTATTCCACATGTTGTCCTTTAATAGCTTTCGGCATCCAATGTGCTAATCTCCCACGCCATTACTTAGGAATAACAATTAGACTAGTCACATCACAGCATGTTCTATCAGCAATAACCATGCACTGAAACCCAATCAAAATTGATGCATATCAGTTCATAAAAAATCAAACACAAATCACTTGTTCAAGCCGCCAGCTCTAAGTGCCAAGCCGCCAAGAAATTCCCAATTCCCTGCGCTCAAAAAGATTGAAACCCACACTCCAAAGCTCACGCCAAACATTAAGTGTTTTTGTTGACAATCATGAATGTTCGGAAATCCCAAAGAAAGCCCTTTTAACATTCTCAATTCCTTCGATTTGCAGCTTCTTGATCACACTTCACATGAAAGGCAACTTTGAAAGTTTGAATTATAATAAACAATTATAATTCCCTCCTAGGCTTTTTTCCCATAAAGGCACATTAATAACATTAAAAGTGTTACTTCATCAAACTTAGGAAACCATTTAATGTTTCATTAAGTGTAGCATTTAATTTTAATTCCACAATTGGCCCCCTTTTAATGACAACTTGACCCTCAATTATGAAGTTAAGTTATAACTTTATAGTAAGCTCTTTTAATAATTTGGTACTCTTTTGACCACTTAAATATTAATAACTTTCTGACTACTTATTATTTCACTCAGCTGTCTGAGCTGGAAGTCAACATTGTTGATCCCCATGTGACCAAGAGCTCTGCTAAAAATAGAAAGGGTCCTTCTCGAGCAACCCAAGACTTACTATAAATAGTAAGTATGAAGAACGAAGCCATGGAACCCATATAAATGCCAAAACTACAACCACGAAGCTCTGGAGAAGGCCAAGATCTCATTACGAACTAGGTCCCTGCGACAAATTGAACTCTCTGAACAACTCCATTAGCCTATGAGGGTGAGGAAATAGGCTAATCCCTTGAATTCCGATGCTCATGAAAAAATGGGGATATTACAATCCGCCCTCCCTGAAATTGCTTGTCCTCAAGCAATCTAAGAAACAAAAACACATAAGTCCACCCAGATCCCAAAGGTAGAATCGTGTAATGTCCCTATAGTCACCTGCAAACTCTTGTGATGACAACTCCATCCACTGAGCTAACTAGAACACATGTCACCATGCCAGAAATGGTGACCCACTCAATCTATAGTACTAATCTTGTCTCGACCTGGATCCCAATAGAGATGAAACTCACATCCATCCATAACAAGGAAAAATGGATATCCAACACCATTAGATAGACTAGAGCTCCCTTCACACCATACCAATCTGCTCTGTGTATGAAGTCCATGTGTGCAACAGCGACAAGTACTCCCATAACCCAGATATCCATCCTCTGCTAAACCATCATTGATATGCTGACCCTGCAAGTAGCCTCCTGCTAACTTGCAGTAACTAACCCCATCAACTACAGATAGAGAAAACCCATCCCATAAAGGATGGTATAAACCTGGAGCCAACCCACCCCGACGTGCAACCAAATTCTCAACCTGTGGTTCAAAAGAGAAATGATGAGCGCTCCTCACTGTGTAATTACGGTAAAATGCTCCAGTCTCTGTTAGAGGCTCATCAATATTAAACCGAGAATCAAGAGATGGATCCAATCTCTGGCTCTGAATAACTGGTTGGGCAGGATCCTGGGTAACCCTCT
Source organism: Thuja plicata (assembly GCA_018584345.1). Lineage (NCBI taxonomy): Eukaryota > Viridiplantae > Streptophyta > Pinopsida > Cupressales > Cupressaceae > Thuja > Thuja plicata. The sequence continues at coordinate 290,317 of MU227421.1, forward strand.
CAGCATACCCAACCACAAAATCCCTGTGAGGAAGCATTGTAGTCGAAGTATCTACAATCTTTCGAACTAAAACCTAAATACCGCGAGAACCCCATATGAGAGTACCCTAAGAGGCTCCTCCTGCAATTCCAGACTCTCAAGCAGGTACTCCAAAAATGTGTGTGCAGTAGAATTATATGAAGAAGCATCAACCTGCTCCCCTGCAATCCACAACTGATCCCTCTGAAGCCGCGACACTACCAACTGCCTATCGCTATTAGCTGTATGAGATGAAGTAATAGATTTGCTTTCGACAGAAGGAAACAAACAACCATGAGAGCTCGTCTCCAAATCAGATGATACCCTTCCCAAATCCTGTGAATCGGAGGGAGTAGTGTCAGAGATTGGCACACATTTCTCTGACAAATCCACTCCTGCTACCTCAGGCCTCTCAACAATCTGCTTCGTATCATCTGTCATCGTGCTAAAAACCGGAGGACTTGGTACCACAAGACTCTCTCTGTAGTCCTCCACTGTGCCACTCACCCCCTTTGCATCTACTACACCTGTACCAAGGATGGATGTAACTATGTCCCCAGCACATCCATCACTGCCATCCGTGGAAGCTGACTCACCACCAACCACCACTATATGTAGCTGAACTGGATATGTGGCTAGCGTAGATTGCACTCGCTCCAACTCCATAGTCACCTCCCCCAATTGGAACTGCGACTCCTGAAGAGCCAACTAGGTGCTCTCTAACACCCCAGACGTTGCCTGAAGCTCGTGGGTGACCTCAACTACGTCCTCCCCTTTCCCTAACAATGCCTTGTAGCAGGTGCTCCCCCACTCAAGCAGGTGCTCCCTGTCAGCTAACAATTGAACATAGCTCTGCCTCAAAATCCTAATAGCCTCTTGAAGCGAATGAATCTCTGCTAGGGAAAGGTAGCTACCACTGTGCTCATCTTTCATAGGAGCACCCCAACTGTAAAGAACCAACAACTGTCAGATAGTATCATAGTGCTCAAGAGCTGAAGAAATATCTCTATCGCTCACCCTTAGCTGTTTGGACACAAAATGTCTCTACATGCCTTGGCTCCCCTGTACACTTTCTGTCTCACTAATCACACAGTGGTAGGAAACTATATCTACCAGACTTACGTCATGATCATTCTCCTAATGTGCGCTAACAACCTAGCACATGTCAACCAACGAGGTACCGCCGCTGGGTACCTCTATAAATATCTCATCTGAAGAAGTGGAAGCCACTGCTATATCAAACTCCTGACACACATCGGCTTCCTCATCCTCATCTGTGAGTCCCTGTAAAAGAGGATCTTGGGACCCATCACCATCAGATGACAACTTTGAGTCAACACTCAATGTCTGGAATGAGAAACTAAACTCACTGCCGCACACATCATCCTCATACCAAATATTAGAGGTATCCACAACGCTAGTATTAACATCATCTAACAGATACCCCTCCGCTATCTCCAACTGCATACATCAATCAATGTCATCATGTGAATCAACAACATTGTGGCATGAATCTACATCACTCGACTCCTTCGTAACACTCAAATCATGAGTGTCATCATTGGGTAGCTCCATGCTCACATGCTCTATACAAGAGAAGACTATTGTCTCCTGCACTTATGCTCACATGCTCTATACAAGAGAAGACTATTGTCTCCTGCACTTATGCTCACATGCTCTATACAAGAGAAGACTATTGTCTCCTGCACTTACCCAACACTACGACAGCTGCCCTAAAAGTCAGAGCTGTCAAAGCTCATATCCTCCTCGCAGTCCTCAAAAACAACACCACTATCTAAGGAATCAGAATCCATAGTGGCATCCACAACATCCTCCGCACTCACACTATCCACAACATCATCAACAGGCTCACATAAGGGACTACTGTCCTAAAAATCAGACCCTATAACACTAGTACTACTACTAACTGACCGAAAGCTGCCATCAAGGGTAGTGAACATGTCATGAGCCTGTTCCGTGTCACTAACTCTAGTATGGTAAAGATGTTGAGACTCAGTACCACTATCTGTCAACAAGTCAGTCACATCCTCATGTCCCTATAAAGAGTCTCCACTCTCATGTGTGCAAATAGGACTAGTGGCTGACCTAATAAGTACAGGAACATCTCCACAATAATCAGTAGCTGCTGAAAATTCATCATGGAGATTTCTGGATGCCTCACCGGTAAAGATCTCATGTCTCTCCTCTTGTCTTTTTTGTGAAAAGGACTTATTGAAAAGGGAAACCAAATATTTTGTTGCCTTATCAACAGTTGCCAGATTTGAAAGTTTCGCATTTAGCCTTTCTTGAGTTCGCCTCAATTTCTCCCTTTCTTTCATCATGACATTTGTTTTCTTTCTGAGATTAGACATGCTGTCCAACTGGTTTCCATGTTTTCTAGATTTCTTGTATTTGTCCATGATTGAAACAACTGCAACAATGCTGGCCACTCAAGACAAACAAATGAGCTCAATGATCTCCACTCAAACAGGATGGCAGGAAACTTGCTCTTATACCACTGTAAAGAGCTTGCCTGGCTCTATCACTGAATTCAACTGCAAATAATTTCTTGTCTCGGGATTTTGTTTATTTTGCAATTTCCAGAATATATGAATAAAAAACAAGGCTTAACTACTTAAAACTTGGAACCTTGCGCAAACTCGATTCCCTCTAGGATATTTGCATGTCACCTTATTGAAAAACAAATTAGATTCACAAGCATAATTGGAGAGAAATTATGTACCCTGGCAAGAAGCAACCACAGGAGGTTTGTAATTGATAATGAAATATTCAACTCGATAGCGGCTGGGAAGTATCAACAATTTTCCTCATGGCAAAGCCTCTTCTTCTGCAACTATGCACTATTCAAACATTATTGATCAACTCCAATGTTGAAACAACTTACACATATTCCACCCGCAGTCCTTTAATAGCTTTCAGCATCAAATGTGCTAATCTCCCACGCCATTACTTAGGAATAGCAATCAGACTAATCACATCACATCATGTTCTATCAGCAATAACCACGCACTGAAACCCAATCAAAATTGATGCAGATTGGTTCATAAAAAATCAAACACAAATCACTAGTTCAAGCCGCCAGCTCTAAGTGCCAAGCCGCCAAGAAATTCCTAATTCCCTACACTCAAAAATACTGAAACCCACACTCCAAAGCTCACGCCAAACATTAAGTTTTTTTTGTTGACAATCATGAATGTTCGAAAATCAAAGAAAGGCCTTTTAACATTCTCAATTCCTTCGATTTGCAGCTTCCTGATCACACTTCACATGAAAGGCCACTTTGAAAGTTTGAATTATAACAAACAATTATAATTCCCTCCTAGGCTCTTTTCCCATAAAGGCATTAATAACATTAAAAGTGTTACTTCATCAAACTTATGAAACCATTTAATGTTTCATTAAGTGTAGCATTTAATTTTAATTCCACAATTGGCCCCCTTTTAATGACAACTTGACCCTCAATTATAAAACTTGACCCCCAATTATAAAGTTAAGTTATAACTTTATAGTAAGTTCTTTTAATAATTTTGTACTCTTTTGGCCACTTAAATATTAATAACTCTCCGACTACTTATTATTTCACTCTGTCGTCTGAGCTAGGAGTCAACATTCTCGATCCTCATGTGACCAAGAGCTCTGCTAAAAATAGAAAGGGTCCTTCTCGAGCAACCCAAGACTTGCTATAAATAGTAAGTATGAAGAACGAAGCCATGAAACCCATATAAATGCCAATACTACAACCATGGAGCTCTGGAGAAGGCTAAGATCTCATCATTGACTAGGTCCCTGCAACAAACTGGACCCTCTGAACAACTCTATTAGTCTATGAGGGTCAGGAAATAAGCTAATCCATTCCGATGCTCATGAAAAAATGGGGACATTACAGTATCCTATACCAAGGATAGACGAATTATTAGATGAATTAAATGAAGCTGTCTACTTTTCAAAAATTGACTTTCGGTTTGGCTATCATCAAATAGGAGTAAAGGAACAAGATGTTCACAAAACAGCCTGACGTTGCCACTATGGTCACTTTGAATTCTTGGTTATGCCTTTTGGACTTACAAATGCACCAGCCACCTTCCAATCGTGCATGAATCATATATTCCGAAAACAACTATGCAAGTTTTGTTGGTCTTCTTCGACGACATTCTCATTTACAACAAAATGTGGGAAGATCACTTAAGGCACTTGGATGAAGCTCTTGGCATAATGGAAACTCATTCCTTATTTGCAAAAAAATCCAAAAGTGAATTCAGAATGACTGAAATTTTGTACCTTGGTCATTTCATAAGCAAAAAGGTAGTACAAGTGCATCAAGAGAAAATTCATGCCATACTTGATTGGCCCCCTCCTAAAAATATATCAGATCCAAGGGGAATTTATGGGCTATGCAGCTATTACTAAAGGTTTGTGAAAGGGTTCTCACACATAGGAGCTCCTTTGACAAATTTGACCAAAAAGGGAGCTTTCAAATTGAGCAATGAAGCACAAAAATCCTTTGACAAACGCAAATAAACAATAAGCCAATGTCCAGTTCTCGCTCTACCAGACTTCGACCAGCCATTTATGCTAGAATGTGATGCTTCAGGGAGTGGTATAGGGGCTGTCCTCATGCAAAATGGACACCCTATAGCCTTTGAAAGCAAAAAGTTAAAAGACAATGAAAAACTGTATTCAACCTATGACAAGGAAATGTTGGCTATTATGCATGCACTCACCAAGTTCCGACAATATCTTGTAGGAAACAAATTCATAGTCAAGACATAACACAACCTCAAATACTTTTTGAATCAAAAATATCTAAACGAAAGGCAAAAAAGTGGATTACCAAAATTTAAGCATACGATTTTTACGTAGAATACATCAAGGGGAAAAGGTATGTTGTAGCAGATGCGTTATCAAGGAAACCTATCCTTTGTTCATTAACCACCATCTCTAATGATTGGAAGGCACATCTATTAGCAGAGTACTCCAAAAATCCTTACACTAATACCTTATTAGGAGAGAACCAAGATAACAAATACAAGGTTATATGTGGAGTTATTTACTACAAAGACATAATCTACTTGGTACCAGAATTCAAACTCAAAGAACGGATACTTTAAGCTTCACATGGGAGTCCCCTAGCAGCACACCGTGGTTACTACAAAACCTACAAGCAAATTAGAGAAAGGTTTTCATGGAAGGGATTAAAAGATGATGTTTTACAATTTATAAAAAATTGCCCTACTTGCCAACATAACAAAGATGAGCATTCATTCCCCGCCGAATTATTACATACACATACAAGAGCAAAAATGGGAAGGGATATCTATAGACTTCATTACATGACTCCCAAAAGCCCAAGGAAAAGATTGCATTTTTTTGTAGTGGACCGACTAACAAAGTATGCCCATTTCTTTGCTATCACTTGTTAATGTTATTGTAGCTATGGTCGGATTCCTTCAAACCGACATAGATAGCATTAAGGTTGTGACAATATAATTATATTATAATATAATTTGTGATAATATTATATTATAATATAATTATATTGATAATATACAATATATAATTATATGGGTTATAATTATATATTAAAAATAATTATATGTATTAATTAATTAATTGGGCCACATATGAAGTGTGGTCACCCTTAGTGAAGGGGCACCACCAATAGATATAAAGGAAGATTAACTCTTCCTCTTTTAAGTGAAGAACAATAAAATAATTGCAGATTGAGATATCAAAGTGCTCGGGGGAGACAATTATGAATTGTCTATGGCTGGGAGGGCAAATCAGTGTGGGTGGTTAAACGAGCACCATAAAAACAACATGGTATCAGAGCTAGGTTTTCCTGCCAGCCTATGAGGTTCAATAGTTTGTTTCAGAGAGCGTGGGAAATAACTCTTCGAGTGGACACCACTCGGTATAGTGGGAGATTAAGTTTTTGTGCCAAACTTATAAAGTTTGAACAAATATTTGTATCAGCAAACATTATAAGAGCTGCATATTATCTTTATCGAGTTTGAGATTGGACAATATATTTTGAACCAAATATTTCCAGTCTTAATAAGGTTCAAGCTAAATATTTGAGGTTGCGTGAATATGAGATAACTGGCATTGGTGAGGTGTTTATTTTTTAGAAACGGTTCTTTCCTTCGCTATAGAAGCTGAGCTTTCTAAGAATAGTCTGATCATTCTCTGGCAACCATTCGAAGAAGACAAGCTCAAGCCCGATATCCAGAATATAACATGGGTGAATGAAGGATTATATTTAACAAAAAGGGCAATCGTATTTTCTTATTTGAAGGTGCAGAGCATATAACATTTGTGAGGGGCTGTTAGTATATATTCCTAGAGATGGATATTATATTATTACAGACTATATACATGAAAAAGATTGTCGTGAGAATGTTTTTGGCGTTGAAGGCCGAGGTTCGAATATTTGGGGACTATTATTCTTAAGTCTGGGCTGAAGATATTTAATGACATTCTCCAGATTGCTTGTCAAGTTTCCTGAAAACCACAAGGATAGTATTGTGGACATTGTATAGATGCAGTTGTACAAAATCGGGAATTAAGAAATTTGTAGTGGCTCTCATTCCAGATTATACCCGTGGAGTGAAGAAGGCTTGAAGTGAAATATTTGCCTCTTTTCTTAAAGTATTGTTGTAAAACTCCTATCTTAAAGACCGGGTCCATATTTGAAGATACAATAATCTGCGTGGGTATTATTGGGGTTTCCCTTCAAAGACTTATGGTTCGTGTGAGCAAAGTGTTTGACTGTGGATGCAAAGTCTTTGAGATGGTCGTTGAGGAACAACATTCACAGACTTCAACAATCTTGCTAGAGATATATGGTCAGAGTCAAGGTATTTCTTTCAAGGAATTCTATTTGCAATCTTAGTATTGTTTGAATGGGCTTGGTGAGTGGAGACATATCTCTATTATGGTCAGTGGTCTTCTATGTTGGATGAATACATGGCTACACCATTTCTCTCCATCTTTAATTGTTGTGCATCATAATTCATATTTTTTGTGTTGTTGTCCATACCCACTTGCAAACTCAACTAATATTATGACCACTGCTACACAGTTGTTGTGTACACTCAATTGTTCTCTAATTACTCAGAAATTGCGGTCACTGCTAAAGGACAAAACCCTGCATCGTCTGGACACTAGGGTTCTATTTGTGAAAATTGACCGAGTAAGAGGTTGGTGAGAGAAATAGTGGTATTTCAATGACTACAATATGCTCTGGTTGACAGATAATTTGATTTATGAGATATCGATCAATTACCAATAAGGATGGCTTGAACGCAGTGATAATCGCTGATGTTTGATGTGGCAAGCCGACTGTCCAACCAACAACCCATGTGTGAATTATTTTCTCATGTATTGCAAGAAAACTCTTGATATCTGATCACTGATCGCAAGGATATGATGATCTATAGCCAGTAAGTAGGATGTGATGATGATTGATATAATTCGACATCTCTAATGTGGTTGCCTTTGGATCTTCATTCCTAAGAGTGACGATCTTATGATGTTGCTGGTTATAATCACCGATAAGAATTCCAGTGAAGATGATGAAATTGCCGATACTTTGTTGGTGAGAACATTCCAATATGTGGGAGCATGCATGTTTGGTTTTGAGCTTCTCCAAAGTCGAGTAACTGCATTGTTTGTAGCTCGAATATACAAATCTTTCTCCATATGCTTTTGGAGTACATTACTGGTATCTTGACCATTGTATAAGTTATGCAGTGGATTGTGGTTCACCTTAGAGAGGGATTTAGAAAGAAAGATCCATGTAGTTATATAACATTTGTGGGGGGCCGTTAGTATAACAATTACAGATATAAAGGAAGATTAAATCTTCCTCTCTTAAGTGAAGAACAATATAACAATTGCAGATTGAGATTTCAAAGTGCTTGGGGGAGACAATTATGAATTGTCTATGGCTGGGAGGGAAAATCAGTGCCTGTGGTTAAATGGGCACCATAAAAACATCACTACTGAATTCAACGCTTCTCAAGTAGCTGAATTATTGTTTAAATAAGTGTTCCGTCTACACGGCCTACCTCGAACCATAGTTAGAAATCGCAACCGTAAGTTTATGGGCAATTTTTGGATGGAACTATTAAAAGTAACTGGGACATAATTGAATCTTAGCATTAGCTATCAGTCGTAGACAGATGGGCAGACAGTGATAGTGGACAAATCGATAGAAGGTTACCTTTGTAACTATGTTGCTGGACAACAAAAGTCTTGGGTCAAATGGCTACATTTGGGGGAATATTGCTACAACACAACACATCACATGTCCATTGGAATGACACCATTCAAAGCACTCTATGGGTATAATTCCCGTTCTTTCATAGATATTGTACTAGAAGAAAGCAAGATTCCAGTGGCCAAAGATTGGATTCAAGAAAGCCAAGATATCTTAAAAACCCTAAAAGACAACCTTCATCAGGTGCAAAACCAGCAAAAAAATTATGCAGATAAGAAAAGGACTGAAAGGAGTTTCGAGGTGGGAGAGATGGTATACCTCCGTTTGCAGCACTATAGACAATCCACCCCAGAGAAGAATGGCGCAAAAAACTTACACCCTAGATTCTATGGTCCTTATGAAATAACTAAGAAGATTGGAGATGTTGCATCTGCCTTAAGACTACCTGAGGAAAGTAAAATACATAATGTATTTCATCTCTCCTGCCTCAAAAAGGCACTAGGACATCATGATAAAATCTCTCCTACACTTCCACCGCTTAATGAAGGTGGGAAATTAATCCTCAAACCTGAAAAGATCATTGATATCCGAGAAAGGAAATTGAGAACCCGATACATAAAGGAATACCTCATAAAATTGCAAGATTTGCCGGATGAGGATGCTACTTGGGAGAATGACCACATTCTCCAACATCCAAATCTTAGGTTGCTTGTGGGCAAACCACTTTAAGGGGGAGTGACTGTCATAACCCTCCACCATATTTGCATCATCCATAATATGATCACGCCATCTCATTATAACATCGGTCTGCATATAGAATTACGCCATTATCATAATTGCCATATTCATTACATTATCACTGCATCTGCATCATAACTTAATCGTAATTGCATAATCACATGTTTCCACACTAGCCGCACTTGTCATTACATGTCGTGTATTTTCACACTTAACCGATTCTCATAATCGGGCTTGTCTAACAATGCATAACCAACATATGATTAATAATAATCACCACCATAATCATTCTGATTATTGCGATGACTAATGGTGACTCTTCATCATTATTACTATGTTGAGAGGTGACTATTCCATCGCGCCTCTTCTATGGATTGAACATGTATATATGGGAGATAGTATCAATTACAAACTCATCGAATATAGAACTCAGAATATAAAATATGTAATCCCTTGTTGATCACTCTTTTTAGAGCAGCTGATTGCTAACAGCAACCCCAGGTGCAAGTATTTATTTGCATATCAGAGACGACATCATCTCAGAAGCTTAATCATATAAAGATATATCAGAGACGGATTCCTTGTTCAACGCACAGTGATAAGGATAAATCAGATACAACCTATGCAATACCGCATTATTATTGTACCAAATAATCTCTACATTGCATGTAATTCATTGTACATCAGAGACAACATTGTCATCATATCAGACAGCCTGTATATCAGCGTAGATCTATTGTATATACCAGAGACAACATTTCAGTTTATTGAGCATATAATTCATTGCAATACCAGATACAACCCGTGTATATTGTGATCATTGTTATGCAATTATCCTCTTATTTTGGCAGCGTATGCATTTGGAATAAATAATCATTTACTATCAGTTATCTTTCATTGTAAATTGAGCATCAAATAAGCATTTTGTTATCAGCAATTTGAGTTATATTTATAGAATTGTGGAATTTTACGTAGTGTCTCAAATTAGATAAAAAGGAACATTGCACAACATAATAGGCGAAGGGAATGCTAGTGCACATTTTTAATATCAAGAAAAAGTATAAGGTCTGTTGTTAAACAAATAAAACATCTATCTAGTATATCTTGAACAAATTGTCTAAATTTAATACAATCAGCAAGAAAATGATTATTGCTATGATGAAAAAGACAAATGAAAGTTACAATTATGTGATCTTTAATTTTTCGGAAAATGACAAAAATGATTTGATTTTGGTATCATATTTAAGCCTCCAAAGAATTCTTTAAGCCAAGGCTAAACAATCATCTAAAGGCATGTGTTATCTGATGGGGTTGGCAAAAGAGTTTGTAAAGGAGGTTTTGGTTTTGATAAAGAGGGATCAATAGGATTTGAGAAAGAAGAATCAATGTTGGCTTGAGGTATAAATCCTATACCTTTTCTAGTGACTTGTGTAAAAGGATCTTTAGGGACCTTTTTTCCTTGTTCGTGAATTCCAAGGCCTTGTCGACTATATCCTTGTTGAGAAGTAATGTCATATCCTATATTATAATAGGCTTTTAGTTGAGAGCGGGAAAGACTTTCATCTTGAGGGTTATGGAAATGTGTTGTATAAGGATGAATAGTGGGAAGATTGATCTCTTAAGGGAGATGCAGTATCCTATCACGATTAGTCACATCCTCTTTAGCTTGGGAAGAAGAAGGTTTATTAAGATCTTCATCCTTAATGTTATTTTAGGAGATAAATCACGAAGGAAATGTATCACATCATCTTGATTGAAAATACTTTGATAAAGAGAATGAGATCTAGGAGAAGGAAGAGGATCTAAAGAAGTGCATAAACTAGCATGCTTAGTCTCTTGCGCCAAGTTATCTTTAGGAGGAGAGGACCTATTACTCTCTAATGTGGTATTGTTAGGACTTAGGAGTATGAACTCTATCGTCATTAGCAAAAGACAACCTAGGAGAGGTATTAATGTTGTTCATATCAATGCCATCTTTAGATTTATCATTTCCCACAAAGACTCTTATGAACTCTACATATTCCATGCATTTCATTAAGAATATTATCATATAGCCACATGCAACCTGGATAAAAGTCTTGAGAAATGATTTGCAAGAAGGAAGAGTGTTTGAAATTCTCATGATGCCATATGCAAGAATACTATGAAGGAAAACAAGCAACATGAAATGAAAGAAGCTATTATCTACCACACAATTTTCATAAATGGAACTAAGAAGTAATATAATCACATGAGAAATAGAAAACAAATCCAATTTAATGAATTCCATTGTGAAATTTAAGACACCCAAATCAGATCTAGACATCCAAATTAGAAAGATGAAAGGGAGTCAGGTTCCCCAAAATGTAATGAAAGAAAATAGGTGTGAGGGTGTTCACTAGGATGAATGAACAAACTAGGAAGCTCACCCCTATGTTCTATCATACATTGGAATGAAGATGATGCACTAGGCTCAAAGAGGCTCAAGCGCTATGTGAATGTAGTGATCCTTCGCTTTTATGGAAGATGACTATGCAAATGAGAATGGAAAATGCAAGATCTAGGGCAAGAAAGAAAGGAGAGCTGATTTTCTATGCATGCAAATAGATAGATAGATAGCAGATTGAGAATCCAATTCTGAGACCAGATCTGGGAAGTCGTGACTGTGACTGACTTTTGATATGGATTTCAACCCGAAATAGCAGTTTAGGGGTGACCAAGAGGTCATAAGCGAGTCCAGTCGTTGACCCAACAAATTCTTATGAAAAGACTGTCAAATTGTAGCTCTCAGTCAAACCTTCCTGTAGCTCCTTCCACATGTGTGCCACCTATCACCTGTGCACTGAAAAATAGGAAAATGGTTGTGGAAAGGGGCTTGCCTAGGTCAAACCCTTGGAATTAACCATGGAATTGAATTGAAAAGTATTTGAAATGAAAGCGTTCTGATATAAACCAGAGGTTAGATCTGAGAACAAGATGTCTTATACTTTGCTGATGGAAATTCTCTTGAAATGGGATCACAAATGTTGATGCAATAACATGACTCCACAAAGACCTAAAAGGATATCACAAAAGACATACTTGCACAATGATTGTTGAAGCTTGCCACAATGAAGCATATGGTGGGATGAAATGCCTTGAATGTTTGATATGCTTGATTTGCTTGAATGGTCCTTGAATGCTTGAGGTCATGAATGCTTGATGGGTTTCGAATGCTTGCTTGTGATTAAGATTAGATGAGATCCCAAAATGAGGGTGGTAGCCTTGTTTATATAGCTCACCTTGCCATTTTGGGGTACAAAGCTCAAAGCAGGCCAACGTAGATTTGGAGATCCAACTAAAATAAAAAACCTTTGCCCGGTTCAAATTTGGGCTTGATTCTTGGGGTATGGGGCGAGTCCTATGTCAGGGGGCGATTGGACTCACCCCATACTCACCCAGTCACCCTATATTGACCAATTCTGGCTCAGATTTGGGTTGGGGGTTTAATTGGATACGGGGATTCCCAAAATATGCGCAAAATTGAGGTGTGATATCAGGATAATATACAAAAGGCCACACATGATAAAATAGGGCATATGTATGCAAGTGGTGGTTGAGTGGATGAAATAATTAAAGGGACACACCTATAATTAAGGGCCCATATAGAAATTGAATTAAGAGAGGACTCATATTGGTCAAGTTATTAATTGAATGCATAATGAAGTCCTATGATGCATGCAAGAATGAAACACACTCTAAAATGGGCGTTTAGTAAGCATGAAGTCGGATACCTTAGCCAAGGTGTACAATTTATGACGCTACACTATGATATGTAATTTAATATTCATACTTTATATAGTATATATATAATTTATATTATACAATATATACTTATTATATAATCTTGTGATATTTAACTTATTAATTGATACTAAATTTCATTTAAATTTTATTACATTAAATAAGTTTTATTTATTATAGAATTAGATTATATTTAAATTATTAACTGAGAATAAATAAGATAAAAATTCTTCTTAATTTTTCATAATAATCTATAGATTATTATTTTGTAATTAGGGAAATAATATTTATTTTAGTTAAAGTGATCAAATTATGTGGGAGCAAATTTGTTGGTAGAGTTCCTTAAAGATATGATGTCATGGTTTTCTATGATCGTAAAATATTTAAAAAATAGATTTGTGGAAAAGTCCTTGGAAACTTTCAAGCAAATGCAATTGAGATGTATAAAGTCAGTCTCAAAAACCTTTGACTACCTTCTTTTTAATTGTGCCAAAATAGGAGCTCTATAATAGGACATGACATCTACCACAACATCATGGAAGGGGATTTTTTTGAATGTTATAAATGCAATTCAACTATTAATATCTCTACTCTCAGTATCTTTTTCCCTTTATCTCTCTTCTCTCTCTCCCTCTACCTCTTGGTCGATCTCTTTACTTCTCTCTCTCTCTCTCTCAATATTTGTGTGTCTCTTGGCAGTCTCTTTGACCCTTTGTGGTCTTTTGTTGGACATTTATAGATTTATCTTATCTTATCTCTCCCTCTTTCCTCTTTGTATATCCCTCTCCTTCTATGTCCTCTCTCTTTGTTCTTTTTCTCACTCCATTTTTCCTTCTATCTACTCACCCCTCTCTTTCACATGCTCTTCCTCTATCTCTCCCTCTTTTCATCCCTCTCTCTCCCCCTCCCTTTTTCTCTCTATTGCAAACATAGCATGAGCCTGTTGATAATGGAGTCTGATTATCTTCCTTATTCAGAGGTTTTGCTTCACTTGTATTTTGATCCTTGTAAGAGGATGCATAATTGATTTGAAGCTATGGCTTCTTGATTGAGATCTTTGTTGCACCAACATCATTTTCTATGTGGCCTACCAATTGACCTCTTGTATTGCACAAATTGCTAATTGACCTTATACACCTCTTCGGCATGCCAATTGAACAGCAAGGTGTGGTTGCTAGTATATGTTATAACTATGCAACTTCTTAAAAAAGATGATTCCCCGAGTCACAGTTGCTCAAGGGCTATGCTGATTATCTTATAAATTTGGTGAACTAACAATAGGTTGGATGCAATATTCAATAATAAGTTTAATGAAAGATCCCTGATGGATTCCTGTTTCTGATCTGCTGTAATTTTTATTTAATAAACTAGGTTTTTTGTAATTTTCTGGTGATCTTATAGAATAGACAGAAGTGCAGAAAGGGGTTTGTTTCTTTT